>CM021246.1:32217925-32429809 GCA_010577795.1 Isatis tinctoria
GTCCTTTTATAGCGGAGGAGCATCGAAGAGCCAACCCACCTCGCCAAGAATATGCGAAGAATATGCCGATTTTAATAAAAAAAATCTGAGTGGTTTGCAGAGAGAGCATGACGTTATCGTGACGTCTTCTTAGGCAAACAGCTTGCCGTTTTAACCCAACATCGTGGTGTCTTCTTAGGCAAACAGCTTGCCGTTTCTCGGGGAAATGGGCCAAAAAATCTCATAGAAATTTGGCGCAAAAAGAACTCTTTGAAAAATCTCATAGAAATTTGAAATTTGGCGCAAAAAGCCCAAGCCCAAGCCCAAGCCCAAGCCCAAGCCGAAGCCGAAGCCGAAGCCGGCCGGCGGCGGCGGCGCGCGCGTGGATGGACCAGTCCACTCTCTCACTTTTTGAAACATGAATGGGATGTTTCACTATATAAACACTCCCATTTTTCCCTTCATTTCCGATGTGGGACAAAATCCCTACACATTCCACAAAAATCAAGGCTTTCATTTAAGCCCATGTTTTATTTCTTTTCACTCTTGATCTCATTTCCGTATTGGGCCTTAAAGCCCAAACAATTGATCCAACAATAATTAGGACTAAAGTAGCAAATCTAGGGTGAGGGAACTATCAAAGGAAAGATTTTTACCCGGAACCATCTGGAATCATTCCTTCATAGAAAAGCTTCAGGCTTTGCATAATTTGCTTGATGGGTCTGTGTATATTCATCTCAAGGCTTGTTCTAGAATGTGTTGTGTAAACCTTAAACTCAACTTTAGATCAGAAATGTCTTGAGATACTTGTAAACTGATCCCATCCGTAGTTATATGTTTTGTGTTGGTCAATGTTAAGATTATATTGAGAGACTTCTCATTTCATTTTCAGTTTCACTATCACCTTCTTTGCAAAGGAGGAACCAAACTGCATGTTTGTCCCGCAGTTTCCAGAGGTTTATCCACCGACAAGATTCCCTTTTCAGAAAGGTCCTGGACAGAAGTTTCTACAGCCTTCAGGGACAGGAAGCGACCTGAGCTTCTTCGCCCTTGACGATCTGTCAAAGCCCTTACAAGAAGACGTGTATCCGCTTGTTATATCAGCTGAGACGGTTATCTCTCCAAATTGGATCTCAGAGCAATCATCAGTTCATAAGCAAGTCACACAAGCGGTTCTCGAGAAAGATAACGATGGATCTTTCAGAGTGAAAGTTGTGAAGCAGATTCTTTGGATCGAAGGAGTTCGATATGAACTCCGTGAGTTGTATGGCTCGACCACTCAAGGTGCAGCCTCGGGCTTAGAAGACAGTGGTTCGGGTAAAGAATGTGTGATCTGCATGACTGAGGCTAAGGACACGGCCGTGCTGCCTTGCAGGCATTTGGTAACACTTTCTCAATCTTTTGCTTTTGGTTTCATAGTTTTGCATTTCATCCTGCAAACCACATTGCGAATTCTGCTCGATAAATGACAATACCAACATTATTAACGCATTGGATTCGATCAAAACCTTTGGTAATTTAACAAGGCAAATTGTTTTACTTAGACTTGCAAATATATGCAATTTATTTGGTGGGAAGTTCTTGATTTGATCAAACCCGACCTAGAATGTATCAATAGAATCAGTTTCAAGAGAAGAAATTGTAGTTGTTTTATGGTGTCTTATGTCCGTTTTATGTGCAGTGCATGTGTAGCGACTGTGCGAAAGAATTGAGGCTTCAGTCGAACAAATGTCCGATTTGTCGACAACCCATCGAGGAGCTCTTAGAGATCAACGTGAACAGTAGTGAATAAACAACACTAAATAAATAAATAAATAAATAGAAGTGCTTCTTTACTTGAACACCATTCTTGATTCTTTCTTCTTCATTTTTCGAAATCCTCCATATCTGAAATCAGTATTCTTGATCATTGTTGTGTAAGTTCATAAATTTGTTTGTTTAAAATCTTTGTATTTGGAAGATCTAAGCATCAGTATATGTATACGTATTGTAAGTAGCTCTACATTTTTATTTTTTTATCTCTATCCTCTTGGATAAATTCCTCACACTCTCAAGTCTCAACAATCCACTTTATCTATGTAATCGAATGCTTTTGTTGTTTGCCCAAGCACATCCGACCATAATCATTTTTCATTTCCCGGGACTGGATGGTTCAAAAGGCTATGTGTATGTTTCATGGTATAAACGGAAACCAAATCTGGATATTCAGATATGCAGAGTTACTTAGCTATAAGTCTATACTTTGATTTGTTTGTTATCTTTTAACCCGTTTCTCCAGGAAGTCAAAGGTAATTAGAGAACATGAAAAACTTTGATCCTCGCGGCAACTCAAAAGAAGAGAGATAAAAACATAGCTAAGGTAATGAAGAATAACTTTTCTGCTTTTTGCCTATTAGGCTATAAATTTGAAACATCCATTGAAGAAAAGCTGCCGGAGGAAAAAGAATGTTTCCCACTGAGGTTATGCTTAAAAGAAAAAAAGGTCGCTTTTCATTTAAAAAAAATATATAGTCTGTTCCATTCTTTTGAGAGAATGTTCAAACTTTTTAAATGAGAAAAAGGTCTTCATTCGCAAGTTTAAACTGAACTACATAATTTGCTGACAGTCGATTGGTTTTGAAATGAATAATCATAAATGTATATAGTTCTATTTTATTTGATATATAATCCAAGCGAACGCTTAACATAATGCTTTTTTTTATCTCCATATTAATTGACTAAAATGAATTGTTATCAACAGTGACGTCGATGATAAATATTACCTTTTATAGTCCCAAACGTACAATAATGCACTTTCCCAATTTATGAGATTGAAAACGAATCCAAAGGAAAAGATGGTAGCACGAGAAGAGAATCAGACAAAAGTTTGTAAGTATGAATGTCATTTTGTGAAGAAGAAGAAGGAATAAGAAGAAGAGCCGTGTCATGTGCAGAGACACTCATGTGACCAACAGCTATTAGATTAGGCAAAACTTCAAACGACAAAAGTCCATTATTAATCTCTACATGCCAATTTTTTTTTTTAACCCATCAAGTACTTTTTCAATTATACACAATGTTTTTGGAACTTTCCAAATGTGTATATTATTCTTCTTATGGTTTAATTTTTCTATCTATAATTGGAGAACCATCATATCAAACAAGTGTTAGAGATCCTGATTTTAAAATTTTCTACTATTTGATCAGATTGAGTTAAAAACGTGATAAGTAATAAACTTAGGCCTGCTTGACTGAATCTATATTAAATAAACGCACACCGAAAAAACCATTCCATTATTTCCTCCTAAGAAAATCGCTCTATTTATTAGACAATCAACTTTACTTTAGGTCACTTTAAATGCTCATCTGTATGAAAAATGTGAATATCTTAAAAGAATAATTGTAAGCCAAAAGGAAAGAAAAGATAGGCAAGAGAGTTGTGTTTCATGTTATGTTTAGGCTTTAACAACAACGAGCAATGATAGTAAATGCGTCGAAGAAAAGTATCTGAAAAGAAAAATTTATATCGTAGCTAGAAAAATGAATATTATATTAAAAAGTAACTGGGATATACAGTATAAAAAGGGTAAACCTACTGAGATCTGGCCGAAAACGTGATTATGTTTAGTATAAAATATGAAATACGAGGCCTCCATCATTCAAAAGAATCATAACCCAGACCCACTCTCTCTTTTCTATTCTACTTCTATGCTAGTTTTATATAACCAAATTTGTTTTACAATGTAGAGACTTCTATCCATCAAATAATATGTTTTCAGTTTAAACTATTCTAATTTATTAAGCTTGTACTAAAATATTGTTTGGTATAAAGTTAACTAATTTTCTATCTTATCTTTCGTTTTTAGGTTTTCTAACTTATTTAGTAATCAATTTTGAAAATTGCCAAATAAAAAAGAATTTGCAATATATCACATGACTATTTGAGCTAAGAAATTCTTTTAAAAAGTTTCTGACTTTTTGTTTCTCACATTTCATTTTTTCTTATCTCCATATCTCAACTTAATAATAATAGGGAATAAACTGCATAAATTTAATTTGACAAAACAAAACTGGTTTTTTCTTATTTAATTGCGTGAAAATTGTTTGTCTAAGCTTAGGCTAACAAAATACATAAGATAATACTATTGTTCACTTCTTTCTTCTATTAAATTGAGGCAGAGACTTTGCTCTTCTCTCTCTTTCTCTGACTCTGAAAAAGATGAAGTGGAGAAGTTAATGTTCACCAACTTACTGTAAAGTCTGAAACTTTCTTCCTTCTTCCTTCTTCCTTCTTCTTTGCCCTCTTTCAAGTTCGTCTCGCATTCTACTTCTTCTCTCTGTTTCTTTGTTGTTTTGAAGAAAGAAGGTATCTTTCTCAGATGTCACATATACGAATATTTCTGTATATGCGGTGATGTGTTCTCTACTTCTCTTGCTGTTTCCTTGAATGTGTTAAAAAGACTTTTTTTTTTTTGGTTTGTATGTTGTCTAGATTGAAGTTGGAAGTACAAGGAGTAGTCGTCTCAGATCTGGTAATAAAGAAAGAGAGAGAGAGAGAAAGAGATTTGAGTTTCATCACTACACCAAAATCTTCTTTTTTCACCATCCTATTGAGAAAAAATGAGTAAAGAAGAGTTCATGAAGATCCAGGTTCGTTCACCATTTCCCTGAGATTCCTTGTCAAATTTTTTTTTTAAAATCTTCTCTTGACATTTTTATTTGTAGACTTGTGTTCTTAAAGTGAACATCCACTGTGATGGTTGCAAGCAGAAAGTCAAGAAAATCTTGCAGAAAATTGAAGGTAAGGAAAAAAAATAATCAAACTCAAAATCTCTTTTGACTTTTTCAAGTCTCGAATCAAAGATTTTGTCTGACCAAAAGTCGTGAAACTCATTTTGTGTTGTCTGAAACAAAAACTCAGGTGTCTTCACGACCAAGATTGATGCAGACCAAGGGAAAGTGACCGTCTCTGGGAGCGTAGATCCTTCAGTTCTCATCAAGAAGCTCGCCAAATCTGGTAAACATGCTGAAATATGGGGAGCTCCAAAGGGTAACAACAATCCGAATCAATCCAATTTGGCCAATCAGCTGAAGGGATTGCAGATTGACAACGGAAAAGGCGGCGGCGGAAAGAACAATAACAACAATAAAGGCCCGAAGAACGGCGGAGGCGGAGGTAACAGTAGTGCGCCAAAGATGGGTCAGCAGCTGAATCCACAACAGATTCAGCAGCTTCAGCAGATTCAGAAGATGAAAGGGTTTCAAGATCTGAAGCTTCCTCCGCAGTTAAAGGATTTGAAGGGCTCCGTTCCTGCGAACAAGAACCAAAACCAGAAAGGAGTGAAGTTCGACGACCCTGAGGACGACGACGATGATTTTAGTGATGACGAATTCGATGATGAGTTTACTGATGATGACGACGAGTTTGATGATGATGAGTTTGATGATCTCCCTCCTCCGTCTAACAAGATGAAGCCTAACATGATGATGCCTAATGCTCAACAGATGATGATGAACGCTCAAAAGAACGCCAATCTTGGCGGTAAGGGAGTTCCTGGTGGGGGCGGTGGTAAAGGTGGTCCTGGAAAAGGTGGTCCTGGCGGCGGTGGAAAAGGTGGTCCTGGCGGCGGTGGAAATCAAAACCAAGCCGGAGGCAAGAACGGCGGTAAAAACGCCGGTGGTGGACATCCACAGGAGGGTAAAAACGGCGGTGGAGGCGGCGGTCAAAACGGTGGAAAGAAGGGTAACGGGGGAGGTGGTGGACCCATAGCTGGAGGACTCCCGGCCGGTTATCGTCCCATGGGAGGCGGAGGACCACCAAACATGAGCATGCCTATGGGTGGTCAAATGGGGATGGGTGGTCCGATGGGAAACATTCCGGCGGTTCAAGGATTACCGGCAACCGCTCCAGGCGGTGTACCACCGGGTTATTTCCATGGGGGCGGAGCAGATCCGATACAAATGCAGCAGCAGCAGCAACAGCAACAGCAACAGCAACAACAGTATTTAGCAGCGGTTATGAACCAGCAGCGAGCAATGGGAAACGAGCGGTTCCAACCAATGATGTACGCAAGGCCACCACCGGCAGTTAACTATATGCCACCGCACCCGCACCAATATCCTAGTCCGTCGTATCCGTACCCGTATCCATACCCACCTCATGGGAATGATCAATATTCTCATGTCTTTAGCGACGAGAACACATCAAGCTGCGATATTATGTGAGATATAAAAAAAAATCTTAAAATAAAACTTGTGTATCTTTTCTTTTCTCTTGTCTTCCACGGATCAAATCCTAAGTTCTACCATTAGCTTGTTGTTTTCCCAGCTTGTCATAGTTTCACTAGTTTTATAGAATTATAATATAAAATTTGGACGTGCGTTCGTCTATAAATTAAATTTTATTGAAGCTGTTTTTCTTCTCTCGTGTGATTTTTTATTTGCTAGTCTATAAAATAATTATGATGAATATACGGGAATGCCATGAACGAATTCGGTAGATACCAAATCATGATTAGCAATGAATATTCATACTTTTGGTATAATATTTGTTAACATATTTTTCTATTTGAAAAGAATGCGTAAAAAAAAAGAGAGAATACAGAGTCATAATGGAACTGGAGTTGTGTCCCACGGACCATTATATGAAAGATCCTTTTCCTCCACTATATCTGGATCTTGCTTTTGATTTCTTCTTGTTATTGTTAGTTCTCAATTAAATTAAGGGAAAAAAAAGAAAATCTCAATTCTTTCTGCCGTCTTGGTTTAAGGTAAAAAAACAAGGAGATGAGGAAAAAGTCAGCTTATTGGTTGCATCTCTATTCGAAAGTTAAAAGGAAAAGTCTTATAGGAAGGTAAATAATAATCTGAATGTAACGACGTGTAACTAATTTGTGGATGACAATAAGAAATGGGTCGTGATCACAATTCTACCTAGTACACAAAACTGGTCATCAATCTCTATCACTATTTCACGTCCGACGTAACCGTTGCTAGTAGTCTCTCTGTACACTATTGGAGGGTACGGTATCTCGATCAACACAAGCTCATATTTTGATTATTTTCCACCAATTGCTATCTACAAACAACATTTATATGTCTGATTCATTTTTTTTAAACCTTTAATTGTGTATACATAATTAAGCGTTTTAAAGGCCGTAAAAAAGCGTTTTAAAGAAGAAAACAGAATATTTGGTTCAAACTTATGTTTTAGCTCAAGTCCATAACTTATGTTTTGCAGGTCTCTGTATAGTGTACACTGTACAGTGTACACTATTGGACGGTACGGTATCTGGTTTAGGCCTAATCTGGTTATCGATCACTATTGCGCAACCAAATAAGATACAATCATGACTTTAATCAACACACACAAAAAATTATGCGTTATGCGTTATAAGTTATAACTATTGACGATGTCGAGTGATAGATAAACTTTCTCTTAACATTAAAACCAAAAAAAAAAAGTACTTAAACTTTCTTCCAAGACTTAAAACTTTCTTCCAAAACAAACATAGGCGATGAAGAGAGATGTCATCATCGTCATGCATGGCATGGTCATGATGATGATTATCTATCATGCATGATGTCGCATTGATGATGATGGGGCCCGCCTAGAAAACAGTTGAAGGAGTTAAATGAAAGGGCTATCTGGCATCTGGCAGCTAAGTGTAGCGCCAGTAGAATGGTTCAGAACTGCGTATGTCTTATCTTCTATGCTTTTGGTTTTACACACAAATTTAGTCCCTAAAGCATTTTTTTTTTTTTTTTTTTTTGGATTCGCCTAGATTCTGCTTATTTCATTAATAGGTCCTCTTTTTCGCTTACATTATACTTTCTCTCATATAAGTTTTAATTTGTTTTTCCTGCTGTTGTAAGAAATAGTGAAATACATACACGCATGATGATGAACAATTGAAATTTCTTTAAACAGTTTGTTTCCTACATTTCTCCTGTATTTTGCATTTATTAGATCCACTTGCAAATAAATGATCTGAGGTTTTTAGAAAGAAAAACTAGAGTTGAAAAGTGAAGACAAGTATTAAGAAGAGTGAGCGACAAACTGCTCGAGCAGCTCGAAATCCGACATTTGTTCATCCGTTGTTTGGTTGCAGATCTAAGTCTATCCTCCAACCTCAAGTTACTACTCCTTGTTTCCAATCAAGACCATTTACAGGTATTTGACAAAAAGTAACCCATCTTTTTCACCTTTTTCTCTTTCGGGACTCATAGTTTTCGATTTCACATTTTTTATTATTTTCCTTTTCTGAAAAAGATCGCCACGGCCCACGGCCCACCGCCTAAGGTCGCCACGATAATATGTGTTGCAAGTTCAGCATTGTGAATGACTTATCAACCGCATGTTTAAGCATGTAAACTCTGAATCTCAGCCCTAGAACGGGATCATCAGTTTCACAACTCTTAATCTCAGCCGTCCGATTTAACACTCAAAACTTTATAATATACAAATTATCAGAACCAGGCTCAACTGTAGTCTCATATGCACACCATGGTTGTTCCCTTTTTTTTTTTTTCTCCATCTACACAAAACTAATATATAAATTCCATTTTGTTGTTGTATAAACTCCTCTAGTTGACAAACTTAAGAGGAAAATATATATGCGTTTGAGAAAATCGATCACTATTTAAGCCTTTAGGGAATATCAAAAAGTTATATAGAAAGTTACTTTTCAAAAGTAACTTATTGGTGCAAATTCGAAATCTTCTTTTCTCTCATCTAAACCTTCTTTTGCTTGACATTCACTGTGTTTGTCGTCGATATTCCTCGACTAATATTCCCCAACCTGATATATATATATATATAGTTTCGTAAGAGCCGGAGACCTATACATTCTGATACTAATTTTTTGTGGCAGTGCATGGTTGTAATTTGTAAACTTAATTAATATTAAATTTGATGAAAATTTAAAATAAGATTGAATGGCTCATGTGAAGGTAGCATCAGAAGCAAGCGATCGAAGACCACTTTAACTATTCATAAAGGAACTGGTGGTCTACTAAGATTAACTCTGATGACAAACCAATAATTGAACCACACGCCATCTCACATGCATGTTAATTAATTAATCTCCTCCACACGCCTTAATTCTCACAACTAACAATATTCACTTTACTGTTTTTGGAAAAGATTTCATTGTCGTCTAAGATTGTACCTTGTTAAGGGTTTACTATTCACTTGATTATGCAAATTGCAATTGGACACTACTGACACTAAGATCCAAGAAGATTATGTGTATTCACGAGTTGTCGTTCTACAGTATAAAAAGCTCGGACACATGAGACGTATATAGACACAAAATTTGATTTATACAAGCTAATTAAAAACCGCAGAAAATGAAGGGAGTGGGTGCTAATGTCAATTTTCGTTTTAAACCCACTAATTAGTTTAGACACGATATCAAAACGAAAACTGAGAGTGAAAGAATCAAAGCAGAAGGACACGAATGCAGTCACGGGCACAAGTAAGAGCATGTTCAATGCTAGGTCTGGGCAAAAAAACCGAACCCGAAAAACCGAACCGAACCCGAACCGAAAAAGTAGAACCGAACCCGAACCGAAATTCGTAAAATACCCGAACGGGTCCTAAATTTCAATATCCGAAAACCCGAACCCGAACCCGACCCGAACCGGGAACCGAATAGGTACCCGAAATAACCGAAATACAATTATATACCTAAAATATTAATAATATTTAGATTTGATATAGCTTATTTATCCTAAATTATAATTATAAATCCAAATATATGAATTACTTTTAGATAAAAATAACTAAAATATCAAAAATAAATATAATATATGAAATTTTTAGTTATATTTGTCAAATTTAATTGATTTATATTTAAATTTAACTAATTTTTATTTTCTTCTTATAAATGTTCGGGTACCCGACCCGAACCCGAATAGAACCGAACCGAACCCGAACCCGAACCCGAACCGAAATTCTAAAATACCCGAATGGGTACTAAATCTTCAAACCCGAAAACCCGAAACCCGAATGGACCCGACCCGAACCCGAACGGGTACCCGAACGCCCAGGCCTATTCAATGCAATAACCCCTCATGGGTCTCTTATTTCATATTTAATTATAAATTTATTTTTAAAAACTCTTTTTAAGACAATTTTGTTTTCTCTCCTCCAATGCTAAAATCCACTAGGGGTTCTTAAAAAAAAAGAAAAACTAAACCAATATCTCTCTTCTCCTTTGTTCAGACAAGAAGCGAGAGGGCATGATCTGGGGAGCTTTGTTATGCACAAATTTCTTAAGGCAGTGCTCATCGTACCTCTCTCCTTCTCTTAAGTTCTCAAGCACACTAGCAGTCCTATTCTTCTTTGTCACCCTGTTACCTTCTGCTAAGCTCACAAGTTGCATTCGCAAATTCCAACAGCAACTCCCACTGCAGCAAACAGAGGATACACCTGAATAGCCACACAAAAATACAAATCTTATCCTTTCATGTTTCAGATATGAAATCTTAATTTTGTTTTTCCCGATCAACTTGGTGGAGCCGAAATGGTTACAATCTCATATTATACAGAAGCTTAAGAGGAATAACAAATCCACCAACTCTACTTTATGTTTTTGAATCAAACACTGAAAAAAATATTGAGTTGTGCATCATTAAGTCAAAACACTTTTTCTGTGACTTGAAGTCATATCATCAAAGAGAAGTCAACAAATGAGAATTTTAAGAAACAGAAAATGTAATGTAAGCATTCAAACCAGCAAAGGGGGGGTGATAGACTTCACGACAGCAAGCACAACTCCTTCCTTTGTGTTCTGTGCTGCATCCATCACAGCTCTGCCACACACACACAAAACATCCATTTAACTGATCATCAATCATTGCGAAATTCAAAAATACAAAGTGATATATCAAAGTGGCAACCTAAAAAGGGATTTTTTTATCTCAAATTCAAATGAAACTCGTTGGAAAGGCTGAAGATTTGAGCTTATACTAATCAATTGGAGTGAACTTTGGTATCATATCTACACAAAAGAGGAGAGACTGAACCACCACACCAATAACCATTATCACCACCAATTAGAGTTCCCAAAATCAAAGCATAACAATAACACGGATTGAGATTCGTATTACCTATATCGGAGAGAGAAAGTCGACAAACAAGCCAACGACAGAGAAGAGAGAAGAGCTAGCAATTCTCCAGATGAATTAGGTTCAATGATGATAGAGAGGAGAGATTGAGAGAGAGAGAGAGAGGGGAAGAGCCATGAATCGGCGTCGTGATCGGTGGAGTGAGACGAAAAAGAAAACAGTTGAACCTCTACTCAACAATGGCGAGAGAGAAAAAAAATTCATGGAAGAAAAATCCGTCGCTTATTTCTGTTGCCGACACGTGCCTCTCAACAGACGGGAAGAGACGTCGCTTATTTCTCTTAATTAGGAGACGTATCTTCACTTTTAAGTGATTTTTTATTTAATTTTTTAATTTTTTACCTTTAAGAGACGGGATTTAGCGACTGCGATAATCATGGTCTAAAACATATACAAAAGAGATGGAGTTTAGAAAGAAAATGAATTTAATAATGAGTGGCAGTGGGTCAATATGGATTAATGTAAGCATATATAATATATATTTGACAACTCAAGAGTGTGCCACTGCCACATTTCGTGATACTGATTGTACGTACATTATACTCCTTTTGCATTAAAATATTACATATATAATCCATTTATATGTTCATGCGTCAATTATTATGTTTTGTACTAAACCTATTATTATATGAGCCAAAAGACTTGTCCTTGCATGTGTATGATTTCAACTCTGGAATGCGTCAATTACTAAGTTGACGCATATATTTTGTTCATGCGTACGTCAATGATTATATATGTATTACATTAGCAATGCCCTTTTATCAAAATAAAAACTATATTAGCATGCAATGCCCTACTATATATTATCAATGATCTTTTTTTAATCACTACTCTTTGATTATTTTAAAATGTAAAATCCTAAATAACGACGTTTAATTTGGATACACAACAAATCGAATTGTGTTGAATGAGAAAGAGGTAAAACGCCTATACGATATTTTTGTCATAGATCAAATATTACAGTACTAATCTATTTAGAATATAAGACATAACGTAATGTTAAAGTCATTTGTGTGCTCCGAATTTTATTTAGATATTAAAGGGGTTCACGTGCATTTACACGAAAGAAGGAGCTCCCTATCTTTAATTTCTAATTAATGTTTAACATGTCATCATACTATTCTGTGTTTGTTTTTCTTCTTTACCCACGATCCCCCTTTTTTTTAATCTAACGGGTAAGAGCTGAATACAGTTTGTGTGCTTGTTTTTAATTTGGTTTGGGTCAAGAAGTACATATTACATCTTAAGTAATAGGAACAGAGCTAGCAAGAGGCAGAAGAGCTCTCTTTGCAAGTGCATCTGGCAAAGAGTTGGCTAAACGAGGAATATAATGAAAAGAGATCAAGTGAAAGTTTGATAATCCCGGGGAATGTCATCGGAACTCATTAGAATCATCATCCAAAACTAGTATACCTAATCACGATCGAGATCTTAACAATCCAAGAAGACATGGAGATTCACGGACATCCTCGGCCGAGTCTTACAATAAGGATGCATGCATCGCACAAGCCATAAATGCAGAAGACGCATTCTGTTGAATTACACAGAATTATCCACACATCATGTTTGTTTTAGTTTCGAAACTTATTACGATTAATAATTTGCATAAGTTTGTTATATATTTGTTCGACATACAAAATTCGAAACATAGTCTAGACTCGGCATACTAGTAAGAAATCTTGAACGCCATAATGTATAAGCGCCCAAGGACTATTTTGTATTCCAAAATCCAAATCTCTGGTTTTAAAAACAAGAAAAATGAAATTCTTATTCTAGGTTCCGAATTCTATAAGTTCGATCTGATAAAGCTATATAGAAGCGCCGAAGACCGAACCCCCGGAAGGTGAGCCATCGTTCAACAAATTAATATGTAAATTAAGGGAAACATTTTACTCAGAAAAGATGAAGTAATTCTTCTGATTAATGATTAGACTTCAATACACGAAGATGATGCATGATGTGGAAGTATTAAACTAGCTAAAGCATATTTGTGATGATTTATTATGGAAAATTACAACTTCGATCGAGTTCGGACACAACGTAAAACATAAGTGATAAGGTTGTAGGAGCTTATTTCATATCTAGCAAAGTGATAAGTATGCTCATGTAACGATACATGCTAGTACATTGGCTTTAGTTGGTAGAGATGATGGCTTCAGGCACAAAGCTTTTCTGAACTTCAAGGCTTAGCTCCTCCAAGCTTAAGTGACACTCCAGTCCTATCTGCATGTGCAACTTTAAATATTTTTAGCCTAAATTTATATATATACATAAGAAAACAACACATTCAAATTAATGTTATATGATCCATATACACACACTAAAGCTTCTACTAATATTGATTATATTTTAGTGTAAAGAAACATTATGAACAGTCTTAATTTGGTTACAAGTAAGTAACTAAGTAAGTAACTAAATGGACGCCAGGTCTCGCTTTTCGGTTCCACCAGTCTATATATGATACGTCGACTCTCAGTAGGTTTATACCCTAAATTCAATTTAATGATGTATAGTGAGTTTAATTGGTTATTCTAGTGATTGAACAAACATATATATATATATATAGACATTCATATATGTAGATGTAAATATGTACCTTAACAACGAAGAAGTACAAGACAGTCTCCTCCATGCTGCTAATGTTGAGATGAAGAACCTGAAAAGATAGTTTCTCCAAGACGGATATGATCCTCACCAGCTGGCCCGCAATTCGCCTAGAGACAACTCTCAATACAACGTTAGAGCCTGAGATCTTGGCTTCAACGTTTGCATGAGGGGAGTTACTACATGCTCCTACTTCCTTGAAAGTGCTTGTGGTCATTACATTCTCGATTCGACTAAACGGCATTCTGGTGGTTGCGTTCGGGGCGGCAGCTAACATGGATGGCTCCAGTGTTTGGTGATCATAAGAAAAAGAAGGCCGGTTTAGTGTCTTTCGACGTTTCTTGGACTCGAGAACTTGCATCAATTGCTGCATCTCTTTGATGAACTCTATCACTCCTCCGATTATTGAAGCTTGATCTCCCTAATACCAATCAATCACATCGGAATATATATGAATAGATTGGCACATTCGAACACAAATTATAATATGTAGTCTATCATCGATCATAACACATATATGCAAGAGAAAATAAAATCAATGAGAATATATATAGCATGGCAGGTACAACACAGTTTCCTAAAATTAGTAAGTTCCGAATATCGGTTATCAGAAAGTTTACCATGCATGATCCATTCCGAATCGAAAACCTTTTGTTTTGACAAAAAAAAAAAAAATTCTGTCTTGAAAAAATAAACTATTCGAGAAGGTTCAATAATCCGGAAAAAAAAATCAAATTTTTTACTAATCTCAAATTAGGCCATCTGAAATTACCTCAACACAGAAATCACCATCATTAAACCCAAAAAAAAGAAGAGAAAATAGAATCCACAATCTGGATACAATTAAATGGAATTGAGTATGAAGGGAAGAAGACTATAATATGAAAGTTATAATACCCTTTTGATATAGAAACAAGGTGTCAAAGAACGAAGGGATTTAAGATGCTCGTTCATTTGCCTTCTTCGATTTCTCTCAACAGCGATGTGAGACATGATCTCTGATTAATATTCAATTATATCGCTTCTACGGTTCTTATCTATATAGAAGAAGATGATCGCTTTTCACTTTTTTCGACACATTCTTCAAAACAACGTGGTATTTATACAGCCGCAACAACAAGAGATAGTTAGGGTTTATAAATTTTTTTCCAAGGTTCATAAATGCACTATGTCGCTGTCTCGTGACATTCTTTTGTCTCTTATTAACTTTCTCCCTCTTACTATTCTCTCTTTCTTATTACTATCAATATGTATAAGTACAAAGTAGAGAAAGGTATGCATACACGAAGATACGTCACGTTTGTGAAGTTGGATACATTTACATTCACTGCGTGAGGTCTTTTATGATTTTATATCGTATTTTCATTTAGAGTGCATGCCTTTGCACCACCTTCTTTTACTTCTAGTTTCTACCCTTGTGCCTCCCTTTAGTTCTTAATTACCGCGTTTCCTTACAAAAAAAAAAGAAGCTACTGGACTTTTCTTTTTATTCTTTAAAACGCTTATATGTACACAAAGGTTAGACATGGAATCGGACATAGACACATTCTGTTTATAAATCACTGGTGGAAAATATGAGTTTGTGTTGAGATCGATGTTTTTCATATATGGATGAATAATAAATTAAACTGTTAAGTTATTCAAAGTTAAGGCAATTTAGAAGCAATAACGTGTGCTTATATGAAGTGATTCATCATGATCGCATAAATCTTTGCATTGGTTTAACTTATTACTTTTTATGAGTGGTTACTCTAAAGTCTAGACAAACAGTGGGTATCTTATGCAGAATCTAGAATTTGAGAATCAAAATTTAGATCCATCTATCCAATGATATTTTTTTAGATTAATAACAAATATATAAAAAGACCAGACTATCAGTTCATCCCACAATTTGTTTATTCTGCATGATTCCATCATTCTCCGTTCAACAATCGAAGCCCCATGCTATTGTTTAATGGATCACTTTGCATGAAATAGAATTAAGAAAGAAAAATGATATAACCTTTGTAGCAAACTTAAGTTGTTCGAGGTTTTTCATGAGTCTCAACTACCTTGACGGCTCATAAAGATTCCTCCCAAAAACCAGTATGCTTATTGTTAGATAACAAATGCGATGATGCAAGGAAAAAATAAAATCAAATTATATCCTAATCAAGTCCCAAAAGTGTGGAAGTTGGATACTTGACATATGTATGTAGCCGCCAATGTTATGCAACAATATGTATACGACATGCAAAGGTGCATGCCCCCATTTAAATTTCGAAATTTAACTCCAGCATCGCTATTCAATTTGTCCGTGGTCTATCACGTTATATAATACTGATCGCAAAAACAAATATCAATTTCCAATAAGAAAACTCGCGCTGGATCAAGATATGTGTTTGCAAAACAAGCAAGTATACAATTAATATCTGATCCTAACAAATATAGAGAAATTGATTGTATATATTCTATTTGTCAAATTAAATCTAACAACTCGGGGTATGATATAACGCCGTATGAAATTCTGATTTTTGTTTTTGTTTTTTTCCCCGATCTCTTTAACGTAGTATAAGTACTTATCACTCTATTATGACAATATAATGACATTTACAATGTAATGCAACTATGCAAGGGTCGAAGTGGTTTTTGGAATGGAGCACTCATCCTCCAGGAAAATAATCATTGTAATTACAGAAGAAATGCAAAATCTGCGTTTTCATTTATTTCAATTGGCAAATGGACATGGCAAAATAGCTCACCATCAATTGTTCACAAGGAAAATCCTTCACAGCACGAAACCAATGAGTTTTTTGGTCATCATGGCATGGGGATCATGAGACATCTTCGTCTCTTGAGAGTTCATGACACTATCTTCTTATCAGCTGAAGAACCCTCATCACGTACTGCGTGTACCAAACAAAAAAAAAAACAGAGATTCAATACGAGTTCGTGGATTACAAGAAAAAATTGCGCCTTATTGCAAACGGACGCTGACATTTCAGCTTATGAATCAGCGTTCTTTGATACTACTCAACACTGAAAATTTCTCGATATTCTGTAATAATTCCTTATATTGACCAACAGGAATGTTTTGTAACCATCAAATTCCAGTCTATTTTCGTTTCCCCAAGTTAAAAACAAATAACGTGTCTCATTGAGTTATTACCCACATAAGAGAGTCTAGGAATCAATAAGAAAGATCTCAAAAGGTTTCCACGTACACACTAGGAAAAAGAAATACCTTTGATGGATTTTTCAAATTGCTGCAGCTGAGAAATGAAACCAAAATTAGGCAACGCTTGGGGTCGTCGACTCTTGACGAGCTCCATAGCTTTAGAGAAGCCCATGCCATGCTTTCTCATCAGATAAGCCACCACTATTGTCACACTTGAAAAAAGAAGTAAAAGAAAAAATCAATCAGATTGGTGCAAGCAATAGATAACAGACAGCTCGTTCTCGGTTTAACAGTCAACAATCAATAGCCCGGTTTAGATGACAACACAATCACCAAATTACACAGGACAAGCAGAGTGTTTAAACTAGAAATCTATATGCACAAGATTCCTGAGAGCTTCTTCTACATATACTTGCAAAAATGGCAATTAGTTTCACATTAAGTCATAAACGGACTGTATATCGAATACTGAATCCATCAGATAAGAGGAAAGAAAGAAAGTAACCTCCTAGAGATTCCCATGAAGCAATGGACCAAAACACCACCTCCAGATTGAATAGCTTGGTCCATGAAGCTAAAACACTCATCGAAATACATAGCCAAATCGGTCTCGGATCTGTCGATGACTACCTCAGCATTTCACAAAGATTATAACTTTTTGTAGCCGAAGAGGAACAACGATGAATCAACAAAAAGAAAAAGGAAAAAGGAAGAACCTTCGATGACTTTGTAGACAAAATCATCAGGGTAAGGAGGGGACAAGGCAACAGCTACAGTTACGATATGAGTGACATTGGAGCTTTTGAGCAAATCCTTATTAGCCGCTTCAGCTACGGAACCTATGAACAGTCCCTGAACGCCAACTTTTCAGCTACACCAAAAGAAACTAATCTCCCAAGTATCAAAATTAGACCAAACCTGTTCGATCTCGCTTAGATCGTTGCCTCCTTCCAGTAGCCTCTGGGTATTAGCTTCTCCTACTCCAAAGAGATCAACGAATTTTTCCATCTTGGAAAATTCCACTTCTACCCGATATTCACACAATCCAGACAAATATGAACAGAAAATGTCAACTTTGCACCAAATGCTGAGACTAAATCTTCGAAAATAGGCAAACTCTATACGAAAATTTATATCCTAGTCGAACGAAGTGAATCAATAAGCACCAGTGGTCTAGTGGTAGAATAGTACCCTGCCACGGTACAGACCCGGGTTCGATTCCCGGCTGGTGCATATATTTCTTTTTGGCAGGCACATACTGCAAAAGGAATCAAAGAGAGACATTAGAATCAATCAATATTCAACAAAAAGAAACAATTTGAATGGGTTAGGAGGAGAAACTGACGCTTTCTCGTTTTGAATCAAGCACCACAAGTCATTCTTGAAACCACAGCAAGATTTACACCAAATGAATCAACAAATGGTGCACAGGTTGTTGTAAACAACTTCATTGATTGAAAGTGAGAAGAAGTGTATAACAATCTCAATGAAGACAATAGTGTGTTAATCAAAGAAGACACAAAAGCTAAGAATTCTACATCATAAAAAGAGAGATAAAACCAAAAGAAACTGTACCTTTATGTTCTTGTGACTGAATATGATGAAAAGATGGTCGAACAGTCCATGGTTGAAATGCACAATTTTTGTATTCGTTTAGGACAATTCAAAATGTTGCACTGATACTTTCCATGGATCTCTTCTACAACCACTTTGAGATCCTCCGCTTCCACCTTGCAAAGTTGCATAACTTTTGATTAATGCCTAGCAAAAAAACGATGTTGAGAATCTTCAATGTAACGACATTTAAAATTGTGCTAGTTCCGATATTTTTAGGAAGGTAGAATAAAAAAACAGAGTATCTGATTGCAGAGAGCAAGAGAACGAGAGCGATATAAAGAGCAAAAAATAATATATTTTTTACATATATCTTTCAGGAGAATTCACAAGGAGCGGAATTCGATTGTGATTCAATCTAATCCGTTGATTGAATCAATCTAACAGTTTGGACCTCACCGGATTCAATGGTGAATGGACCCCGGACCGTTAGATTAGAGCTTATAGTGAATAAGTCGTTCACTTTTTGGTTTTGGTTTTGGTTTGGTTTAGTTTTGGTTTGGGTGACATGGTAATATGGTATATATATATTCTACTATGATATGAAATTAATCATTTACAATTAAAAAAAACAAAATGAAGAAATAATATTGGCACGGAAGAAGAAAAAGTAAAGAAATTTAGGTTTTTGGAGGAAAATTAATAAAGGTTTAAGAGTCAATCTTTAGACACGAGACAATAATTTAATAAGAAAAATGCATGATTTACAAAACAACAAATTAAAACGAAGAAATATCGGTAAATTAGAGGATGCAAAACCAAACACAAGAAAAGTGTTGAACACCTTCCTCTCCTTTCAAACTGCTTAATCAGAGAAAAGATGCACTCTTCCTTTTTGTTATATTATACTCTTTCCATCTTCTTTGCGTTTTTCTCTCTGTCTCTCTTTTTCTTCTGTTCCATCAGATCGTTCATAAAGCCAATCCAGCCACCTAGTGACTGTCCTCGATCGATCTTTGATCGCCATCTCGAGGGAAGACGATGAATGGAGAGGTACGGTCAAGGGTAGTTGACCAAGAAGCTGGCTCAACTCCATCTTCGTTGAGAGATGGTGATCCGTCCACACAAAGGCTGTTCCGATGTCTCCCTTATGAATTAGATCTCAATCCCCTACGCATTGTAAGCTTCATATCATTTTTACATATACACCAAAAAATGATCTCGCAAATTTTTTCAAGAATGTTTTGATGTTAATTAAATGACTTGCATGTATTATATACGATTAGTTTGAAATCGCACCCCACCAAACCAAAATGTCTAACGTCTCACAACCCTTGTGTTAAAACTTAAAAGTAAAGATTGATTACATAAGAAATAAACACTAATTTACTTAGAAAAAGTTCAAATCTTCATCGTTTGGTAATTTCCCTCAACTTCAAACTTTCGCATAGATTCGAGGGCTACCGGCTACAATTTTCTTCATGGTAAATAAATTATGGACTCAAGGTCACTTTTTAATAAGAAAGTGCTAAGCTTTGGCTCCATTCCCATATGATCATTTATACTATACATCTTATATTTCTTAGTTAGCTGTTCTAATTCTTGACCCAAAAAAAAAACAAAAAAAGATAGCTGTTCTAATTAAAACATACAACTAAAATGAAAATGTCGTCTTACAAAGATAATAAATGTTTTAATATAGAAATGCTAATATATCCGGAACAAAGCGTAGGTAATAGCGGAATTGGTGGGGACATTCATTCTAATGTTCAGCGTGTGTGGGGTCATAAGCAGTACTCAGTTATCCGGCGGTCATGTCGGGTTGCTAGAGTACGCCGCGACGGCTGGACTATCGGTGGTTGTGGTAGTTTACTCCATCGGACACATCTCCGGCGCACATCTCAACCCTTCCATCACCATTGCTTTCGCCCTCTTCGGCGGATTTCCATGGTCTCAGGTACGATATCAACGCCTTCAGATTCACTTAGACTAGGCGTCTGATCAACTATTTGCACATGCAAGCACAAACGCAGGAAACTAGCTCTTGAACGGTTGAACGTGGTTGTTTTCGTCAGGTTCCGTTATATATAACGGCGCAAACGGTGGGGGCAACGGCGGCAACGTTAGTTGGGGTGTCAGTCTACGGAGTCAACGCTGACCTAATGGCAACAAAACCTGCGTTAAGCTGCGTTTCTGCATTTTTCGTTGAACTCGTTGCTACGAGCATCGTCGTCTTTCTCGCATCCGCGTTGCATTGTGGTCCTCATCAAAATGTAAGTGACCAAATCCAAAGACTGATGAGTTAAATGAATAGAATTGTGATCTACACAGTACTTAGTATTCAAAATCCAATCTCCAGTTAATAAGAAAAAAAATGTATGTTAATGTTTTTTTGGGTCTAAAAGTATGTTAATGTTATTTTTGTACAGTTGAGTAATTTGACGGGCTTCGTGATTGGAGCAGTCATTTCCCTTGGAGTGCTAATTACCGGGTACCAACTTTATTCCATCACCAATACATTTTGTCGTTGTTTTTGTTTGTCTTATTTGCGTTCGCATGCGACGTCACATTTTGCAATTTGTGTTTACGTTTTATATTGTAACTAAAAACAAAAATTATGAAAAACCTTAGAATATTTTAATACAGAGACCAATATTTTAACGAAACGTGTTTTTGGAATACGGTATGGTCAGACCGATTTCAGGAGGATCGATGAACCCAGCTCGATCACTAGGACCGGCGGTGGTGGCATGGGATTTTGAGGACATATGGGTTTACATGACTGCTCCGGTGATCGGAGCCATCATCGGAGTTTTGACATACAGAACAATTAGCCTCAAAAGCAGGCTTTCTCCACATTCCCCTCCAATCTCCTCGCTTTTACGCTAACCACTCAGCTCAAACCCTAGTATATCTAATTAAGTTAACCCTTAATTACTCTACAAATAAACACTTTTGCTCTACGTTAAATGTTTATAGCCGCCCATCAGGCCCTATATTGGGCCTCAGTGGAGACTGCTACTAAATTCTTATGTTGCATCGATATTCATATTTCACAAGAATACATTTAAATTCTTATTATTATATGAATGACTAGAGGTTTACCCGGGCGGGTGAACAGATAAATAAATAATCGCAAGATGATTTTAATTTAAACGCATATGTTGAATTTAATAAATATTTTAAAATATTTAATTTAATTTTAGTTGAAAGTAACACTAATTTTAATTTTTAGTTTTGTTATTCTTGTTATAAATTATAGAGTTATCTCATTATAGGAAAATTCTCCTAAATATATAATTCTTAAACATTTTTTCTTATTGTTTATATTATCATGATTTTAATAATACAATAGAACTTTTTATAAATCCAGTCAATTGATATTAATATGGATAATTAGAATGTTTTTCTCTCTTGTATATCTGTCTCTTTAATTCATTCATACCCTCTTACTTTCCAAAAAATGATCAATTTTTGTCTTAATTTTTCTTTTACATTTTATGTTAAACCGCTGATTTAGAATAAGTATGAAAAAGTAGTCGATTTAGTATCATTCATAGAACGGTTTAAGCTAGATAATCAACGCTACCATTTAGTTTCTTTAATCTCATGTGGCTATATTTAGAAACATAAATGCCACATAATTTTTTTTTTTAAATTGAAATATATGGATGAGTCAAATGACCTTAGAATGACTTTTGAATGATTTGGTGTGTTCTATTTTTTCTTAATAAATATTTCAGAATTTACTTTGTTTCTATACGTGAAATAATTATTATATATTTTGAACTCTGAAACTTAATATGGTTATTAAATATTAAATTTTAGTAATCATAAACCATAATCTTCTGTATTAATGGCATCTTGTGTATTAATTCATTCATTAAAATTCTATAAGCTTCAAAATATTATTCTAAATTTCTACTAAAAAGTTTGTATATTCATTTTTATAATTTATAATTTTAATATTTTTGGTTAAGTTAAATTCAATACCTTAATTTATATTTCAGATACAAAATTTAAATTTTACTTTTGAAGTACAAAATTTTAATTATAAATATTTGAATAATACATGCATGTTCATATTCTTTTTTAATGGATCATATATGTTGCAAATGGATTAAGTTTTATAAATGGTCTTAATGGATATTGTGATTAAAATAAAATATTAGTTTTTCATACAATAAAATATTTATTTTTGAAAATATAATTATAAATTTCTATTATAAATTTTGTATATTGATTTTTCTATTTTCTAATTTTATGACTTTGGTTAAATAAAATTCAGATATAAAGTTTGAGTTTTATTTTTGGGTGTACAATAGAAATGACTTTTGAAATTCTTTTTAAAACTGTTTATATTTAAATTTTGTATATTGGTTTTTCTATTTTCTAATTTTATGACTTTGGTTAAATAAAATTCAGATATAAAGTTTGAGTTTTATTTTTGGGTGTACAATAGAAATGACTTTTGAAATTCTTTTTAAAACTGTTTATATTCAAATATGATAGTTATTATGGGTATTAGAGTATATATAGCACAATTATAATTAATCATGTAAATAGTTTTTATTTAAATAAATCAAATAATAATTATAGATTAATAAAATGAATTAGTGATGTGTAAATTTTTTAGAGACCACTTGATGAGGTGGCTTGATGAGAAGAGAGCCTATTTTACTTTATATATATAGATTATGGAGTATTTTTTTCTTATTTTTCAAATATAGATGATATATATACGGGTGTTTGTATTAAAATCGAATGACATATATGAAAACAAGACTTGCCCTGAGTCTCCTGACCCCTGCAGTCGCAATTTGTAAAATAGTAACATAAATTGCTAGCCCAAAATAAAATTTGAAATATTCATGAGATATAAAACTTATTAGTTTAACATGATGATAAATTATATTTTGATGAACAAAATAGCTTAATATAAGGTAAACTCCAATCCTTTCATTATGTCATAAGAGCCCATTACATGATGCGCAAAAGGAGAAGTTCGTCTGGAAAAATAAATTGTCTATATAATCTGATCGCTCGTATTGCAGAGTGTAAAATTTTGAGAATGCTAAAAAAATGCATGCATGGGAAGTAATTGTTAACGTAGAATAATGCCCACGGTTGCGAGACATATCTCCGCCTCAGGGGAAGCAGAAATGCTGGGAGAAACAGAGGCTCTTTCATATGTTATTCATCCACTTTTTTAAAAAAAGAGAGTGAAAATTGAGTATTAGTTCCCTTCTGTCGGAATTGAGCGGTGAGATCCGTCCTTTACTCTGTCGCTATTTTTGGATCTGAGAAAAAAATCAATACAAAAAGTAGAACCAGTGAAAAAAAGAAGAAGAAGAACTTAAATCATTGCTTAAGAAAAGTATTGACGATGCTTTTTGCATCTATTATTATTAACATCGGAATCAACTTGACCACTACGCAATCTCTTCTCCTTTTCTTGGGACTTTTCTTCCCTCTGCTTCGGAGATCCATTGTCCCCAAGAGAATCACATGTGATGTGTTACAAAACATTAAGACAAATGGCATGGACAGTTTGGAGCCGGAGTTTCCAGCTTCTTCAAATTAATACTAGTTCATTTGCGTAAGAAAATATTATTATATTAAAAGATTCCATCTCATTTGGAGAATCAATCATTAGTAGGAATTATCAAAATTATATATAGGTGCACAAAAGGGCCCCAGAACCAGTGTTTGGTTCTCAGGGTTGGTTTAAGATTTTCGATTAAGAAAAAAAGTATATGTATAAACTAAAGACTAAAGCTACATTAAGTTTTAAGAGGATTAACAGAAATGTGTTCTTTTTTTCTTTTTCTTACAACCATTTATTTTTGTTCTTATTATGTATTTTTCTGTTTGGTCCATAGCAAAAACTCAAAATGAATAAACAAAATTTCTTGTATAGTACGTTTATTCGGTTCCAGTTCACCAAAGAAAATGCAATTTAGCATATTCTGATGTCTTTTGGAGCTACTGGTATAATAAAATAATTTCATAATTTAGTGACACCAAACTACGAAGAAAGGAAAAAGTAAACCCGGGTTATTGGTCAGTAATCGGTTTATGCTACGTATCACTCTGGCTTAGTTGTTTATCCGTTTTATTAAAAGCTACAGTATATCAGTTTAGGTTCGGTTTGATACAGTTTTCATTTGATTTCAGTGTTGAGTGTTGGTGTTTTCAAATAAGAATATCGCTCCAGTTATAGCATTTTGGTTAAAACATATTGGTTTGATCTGGTTCAAGTTTTCCGGTTACGGTTTATGATCACACCCCTGTAAGGCTGTAGCATCTACCACTCGCGGGCTCCAGTTTCTGCAACTTGCATGTGGACCGAATGCCTAAAATACTCAATTTTGAGTATGTATCAACAGCCTCTATTTGTTGAATCGTTACTCTCCATCTTCCAACTACCTCTATTGGTTACATTAATTCACCTTGCAAATGCTACATTGTTAGACAAAGGTCAATGGCGACAATTATATTTCCGTAACCTCGTTCACGTTTGTCATCACAACAAATTGTTTGGCAAAAAGCGTGACACCGCTGGCTGTCAAACGTCAAAGCCGGGCCCTACGTGGGGTTATCAACCTTTGGACTATACATGCCATAATATATAACAACACCATTTTCTTAACTTATGCCTTATCAAATGCTTAATTGCCCGATTATTAATTCGTGTATGTGTGTTCTATTCTATTAACTTTGATAATAATCAACCTGGTAGTACCCTACGACAAAGTAGTATAATAGAATGCAAACCACAAAGTAATATATCTTTTGATTACTAAAAAGCAAAAACAGATAGGATCTTTAACGGGGTAAACCAAACCAATAGAAAAAGGTATACATATAAATATATAATAATAATAAATTCAGTTCTAAATTAAAATGATTATTTGCCATCTAGAAACTTCACCAAGTTGGACTCAAATGAGCAAACATATAAACTGAGTGGAGAATAAATTTAAAACATCTTCGATTAAAATCTAGATTGAAAAAGAACACACTAAATCATTCTATATTAATTTCGGTTATACTATGATTGAAACTCTAATCTGGGGGGGGGGGGGGGGATACCAAACCAAATCCTGGATCATATACAAGTAATAAAAAATTAAAAACTATGGTTTCATCAGAAGTTCTCTATACCATTTCTGGTCAGGTATCAATTCCCATAACAAATACAGCTTTTTCCCCCATTTTTGTTTAGCATTTATTTGGTACCAATTTATTTACTTTCGCAACTATATTCACTTAGTACTAAAATACTTGGATCGTATGATATATTTGTTACAATCTCTCTGTTAAAGCAAGGAATCACTTGTTACTACATGGAAAATGATTCCCGAAAAGGATTAAACGTAAATCCCATACTTATAGTATGAACGAGCATAAACCCCACCCCCACTAAGAGCAGCCTCATCGCTCTAGTATCCAAAATAGAGTAGGGAAAGAAAATATTTTAATATTTTATTATGATTTAGTTTTGTAATTAAACATTTTCTTTGCTTTTAAAACTCTGCCAGTAACAATCTGATACACAAGCAAATGAGTTTCTCACAATCAAAACTTCTCCCACGAGGACCGTATCACGTTTCACTTTCTTACTTCTTATATTTTTAGATACTCTCCCTCATATCTCCGAAACATAGTTTTACATTTATTTTCGATCACCCTTAAACCCCCCACTTGTAAAGCGCACACGGTTGATGGCCCCACCATTTATGTCCACTCAAACTATTTTATTTCACGCGCCTTCACGTCGCTTCATTTTTCCACGCTTTGCTTTGCATGCTCACAAGTCACAACGCCATGATCGTATTCTCACTCGCCAGATTAGCGCGTACCAAATGATATAATGTTGTTTGATTTTCTGGAAAGAACAAACACTGTACATTTAACTGAAACGCTTTTACCTTAATTAAAAAGCTTCTTGCTCCAAATAAAAAAAATTAGTTTTTTTTTTATCGAAATAAAAAAAAAAAAAAAAATTAGTTTGTATGATACATTCAGTGGATCTCTATAGAAGAATACGTAACTTACGAACCGTGAATGATTCAGATGTTCAAGGGAATGATGCGAGATTGCACAACCTTAGATCGAAATTTTGAAATAATTTTCGAACTAAGTTTGATAAAAGCAAATGTTTACATTAACATTTTCTTACAGTACATTTTATTTATAATTTAGGCAGCTTTTATAGAAAATCTAAATTGTTGGTGTTCCGCACCTCTGGCTGAACTCGGGAGAGTTTATTATGGACTTGTTTTTGCTTGGGACAGGAAGATTGGATGGCTGGAACTTGAGGTAGATTCTGAGTTGGTTGTTGGATTTCTTACGATAGGAATATGTGATACGCATCCCCTGTCTTTCCTAGTACATCTGTGCTATGGCTTTCTATCAAGGGACTGGAGAGTCCGCATTTGTCACGTCCATAGGGAAGCTAATCGCCTTGCAGATGGATTAGCAAACTATGCGTTTTTATTACCGTTGGGTCTTCACTCGTTTGATTTTATTCTGGATTTTGTTGACTCGTTATATAAGGATGATTTAGAAGGTCGAGCTTTGGCTCGGCAAGTATGCTTGTAATTTGATTACGCTTTCTAATAAACTTTCGGGGTACTATCCCGACTTCGCACCAAAAAAAAAAAATCTAAATTGTTATGTAGATTAAGGTCACTGAATAACAATTATACCAAACATCTACTTTTATCAATGTTAGTTTGTTTGACAATTATTTCACGAGATCAATCCAAAGTTATTTATTTTTATACAGAGATCTTGAAATGCTTAATAATTTTCTTTTCTATGCATGGTTTGCAATTTTATAATTTTAGACCTGTTCTTACTGCTTGTAGATTTGCAAGAATATTTGTTCTGACAAATTAGTAAAAAGTGTAGTTAATTTCTTACTGCTTTTGGAGATTATTAGCTGTTGACTTCTTAATTAGTTATGAACCTAATCCAAACTTACCACATAAGCACATATATTTTCCATTATTAAATGATACTAATATAATTAATCTCCCTAAATTGAAGAATTAGTTTTTGGATTTTTGTTAACAAAAATAAATAAAGAGGAAATAAATGGCTCCATATTTCAACACCCACGATTCTCAAATCTCAACCAATAGTCACTTATCTTTCTCTCTTTCCTTGTGAATGTGAACACAAGAACACAAAAAGACAAGAAGAGAAAGCTGAGAGTTTTCTTTTCATTTCCTCTTGTTTGGATTCGAACCGAATCGCCATTGTTGTTGTTGCCAATACAAAACCCCCTCTTTGGTCTCTTCGTCTTCTCGTTTCTGACAAAAACCAAAACCATTCTTTTTTTCTTTCAGAAAGAGAAAGAAAGATTTAAATTTTTCCAACAAAAAGCGCAACAAAACATTTCATCCATGAGTGTTTCCTCGTTTCCTTGACACATGTTTTTCGCATCATTGGTCATAATTTTTTTAAAAAAGGAAGAAGACGAAACTGACCTACCAAGCAAAGGAGCCACTTCTCTTCCCCATTAACAATCCTCAACATGCTTCTGCTTCATCCGCCATCATGTCCCTCTTCTACTTCTCTTTCCTAATATCTTGAATTTCCAAACCTGCTTTATTAGAATTTCAGACACAAGACCCAGATGTCGAAGAGCTCACAAATCGAAGAGAACGGAGGAGCGAAGCCAATCAGCGAAGCTTTGAAGGGCTTCAAGAGGTCGAGACTCGTGTTCGAGCCGTCTCTAGGAGTGTTGGGGTTTTTCTTAGTTGGGGTGTGTTTGGTATGGAGCCTTTTCTACTTTGACTACAGAAGCGTGGCTAAAAGGTATGGCCTTTCGGATAAATCAGAGAGATTCGTTTGGCTCAAACTTGACTACAACAACAGCAACAAGAACACTAGTATTTCAAACAGAGTTGGGTTTCTGGAAGAGAGTGGAAATGGTTGTGATGTGTTCGATGGAGATTGGGTTTGGGACGAATCCTATCCACTGTATCAATCCAAAGATTGCAGATTTCTCGACGAAGGGTTTAGGTGTAGTGAGTATGGAAGGTCTGATTTGTTCTACACTCAGTGGCGATGGCAACCAAGACACTGTAATTTGCCCAGGTAAGAAAATTCTCTTCTACTTTCTCAAAATTTTTCCCCCGAAAATTCAAGGGGACAAATTCGACGTTGTCTCTGTTCTTACACAGTTTCTGCCACTTGGTGCTCCTTGATTGCCGATCCGTGACTTCGTTTCTCTAATTGTAATTGTTGTTTGTTCTTCAGAACAAGTAGATTTTGGATAGAGGTTATTAATTCTTATAATAGAAGCCAGAGCTTCTTAAGCTTCTTCCCTGTTCTACACAGATTTGCTTGTGATCATTACAAATCAAATGAAATCATGTTTTTTCTCTAGAAATTTTGGGTACGGTTACAGTAATTTGGTACGGTGATTTCTGATGAGATATAAAGGGTATTAAGCTTGAGATTTATCAAAATTTTGCTCTATGGAGAAGAGAAGTCATAGCTTGTTTGAATTTTTTTTTGATTGCTTTCAACTTTGCTGTCGTTTTCTGTGGTCTCTTCTCCAGTTGTGTCCGCAAGTTACGACTTAAGATAAGCACAATCTGGGACCAGCTCTCCTTTTATCTCGTGAACCAGTCATTGTATTTAGCAATTAAAGCCAATACCTTTTTGTTCTCTTCTTCTCCTGTTTTATAATGGCCCCTTCTTCTTCTTCTATTTCACATTTACATCAAACAGCTATTTCTTCACCAATCACAGTGTGTGTTCCATTTTTGTGGAGGGTTTTGTTATTATATGAACCCGTGAGTTTGTTGAATTGGATAATAAAAGAAACGATTTGGGTGCCAGACAAACAACATATAATGTCAAACTCTTATGAAGTCAATTTTAGTCTTTGATGATTGTATACTTAAGCTGACCCTCTTTAATGTGTTGAATTATCTGAAAAAATGAAACAGATTTGATGCTAAACTGATGCTAGAGAAAATACGGGACAAGCGGCTAGTGTTTGTTGGAGACTCAATAGGAAGAAACCAATGGGAGTCTCTTCTTTGTCTACTGTCTTCTGCAGTCAAGAACGAGAGCTCGGTTTATGAAGTGAATGGAAGTCCCATCACAAAGCACAGAGGATACTTAGTGTTCAAATTTGAGCACTACAATTGCACAGTGGAATACTACAGATCTCCATTTTTGGTTCCCCAAAGCAGACCACCGACTGGATCACCCAAGAAGGTTAAGACAACGTTGAAACTGGAGACTATGGATTGGACTTCTACCAAATGGAGAGATGCAGACGTTTTAGTGCTCAATACCGGTCATTGGTGGAACTACGGGAAAACCATCAGAACGTAAGTTTGTCGATATCCTCATCTCTGATCATTTATCTGATTTCTTTTGTTCCTCCAGTGACCAAAAAAATCTTGAAATGCTGTGACTAATAGGGGATGCTACTTTCAAGAAGGAGAAGAAGTGAAACTGAAGATGAATGTAGATGATGCGTATAAGCGAGCTATGGAAACCGTTACGAAATGGATACAAACCGAGGTCGATTCTAACAAAACTCGAGTCTTCTTCCGCACATTCGCCCCAGTCCATTTTAGGTTTGTATAGTTGTAACTCCTTTATTAAGATTCCATAGCGTTTAGTAAGTCAGTTGCTTGTTCTGGTTTGGGTCTTTGCATATATAGTTTCAATTTGCCTGCTATTTTGTTGTATGAAACAGGGGAGGAGATTGGAGAACAGGAGGAACATGTCACATGGAGACATTGCCTGAGATTGGAACCTCATTGGTGTCATCAGAGACATGGGAACAGTTAAAGATCGTCGGAGATGCGTTATCACATTACTCCAACAGATCAGGGACCATTAAAATGGAAGTGTTGAACATTACGGCAATGTCTGCTCAAAGAAAAGATGGTCACCCATCCCTTTACTATCTTGGTTCGCTTGGTCCTGCACCGCTTCATCGCCAAGACTGTAGCCACTGGTGCCTTCCAGGTGTTCCTGACACATGGAACGAGCTCCTCTATGCGTTGTTTATGAAACAAGAAGCTTCTTCTGCTTCTACAAGAGTCAAGGAAACAAATAGTACAGGAAATGCCACAATGCCGTGACGCTGGACAGAACAAGGAAAACAACAACAAGCTCTTGTTTCTTCTGCAGTTGGCGTTTTCCTGAAGATGCTAAAGCTCAAAGATCATAAAAGGGTTTGGGATTTTTTGATTGAGGGATTAGATTAATTGGGTGGGAATATGTAATTAGGTTGATAATCTTTGATCTCTGGTTGTAAAGATAAAAACCTCAGAATGATATTAAAACTTTCATATAAAAGTTTCGTGGTCGCAAGAATTGGAGCATTACTGGAATCGCTTTATTAGCTATCTCCCAACACCTGCATGTACTACTGCTACGTTATATGCTGAAAGTTTATAAGATCCTATGGTTTGCATTATGACCTCTTATTTATAATGAGAATTATCGCTAAAGATGGTAAGACATCTACATTCGATTTCAACATAACAAAAAGAGAGAAATCAATCAATCCATTTCAAACATACGAGGGAAAAGGTTGGATCAACAAAGTCGAACTTGCTCTGTTTCAAAAGTTGTGAAAAGACGAAAAGTATAAGACTTGCGCCTGCTATTGAGATTTCTGCTATATGTCTTTGTCATATGTGATTCGAACCTCTTTTCCCCATTTATGCCCTTCCAAGAATGTCCGGTTGTTGTTGAGAGTTGTTTGCAACATCTGTGGAAGATCAATTTCATCTCTCTTATATCTGCCGTTGTACAACATAGTTGCCGTGGTTGTGAGTGATGAGCATAAAGATGTCTCGATCAATCTCCTCATCAATTTGTTTGCACCAAGAAATGTCTCCTGAGTTAAAAACAGGCTTGAACGAAGAAGTTCGAGTATGATTGTTGCGACAGAAAAAAGAAATGTCCTTTAAGCTTTGCTATTATTTCAAATCCACCATTTTTAGCGGGGTTTCTCATGAACCTTTGTAGAATCAAGCTACTGTAAAAAGTAACAAAGGAAGACTTCAGAAAAAGAAAGAAACAGTGGTGCAGATTTTGTTGGGAAGAGAAACTCACACTTTCAAATGCTGTTACATTGAAGCTTCTCAGAGTCATTTTTTTGCTAGGCATTTATCAAAAGTTATGCGACTTTGCAAGATGGAAGCGGAGGATCTCAAGGTGGTTTTAGAAGAAATTCATTCGATAGTGTCGGTGCAACGTTTTAAACTGCTTTAAGCGAGTTCAAAAATTGTGCACTTTAACTATAGACTGTTTAGAGGTACAATTTCTTTTGGTTTTATCTCTTTTTATGATGTGAAATTCTTAGCTTTTGTGTCTTCTTTGATTAACACACTAGGTTGTCTTCATTGCGATTGCTACACATTTTCTCACTCTTTCGATCAATCAATTCGCTTACAACAACCTCTGCATCATTGTTGATTCATTTGGTGTAAATCTTGTTGGTGGTTTGAAGAATGACTTGTGGTGCTTGATTCCAAACGAGCGTAAGTTTCTCCTCCTAACCCATCTAGATTGTTTCTTTTTGTTGAATATTGATTGATTCTAATGTCTTCCTTTGATCCCATTTAACATGTATATGTAACTAAATAAAAAATATTAATATATACGTTTTGTCCGCTCCTCTAGTGCTTAAAAAGATATCGTTCAAATCATACAACTTATATCATACAGTTAATGATCATTTCAAAGGAGACATGCATACCACTTCAACTGCACGATCTTCCACCGGCTCAACATCCTTTCCCGACTACTTTTGGAAAAGAGTGTTTGTTGTGTCATCATTATTCCATTAAATGTACCAAAATTCTTTTTATGGATAAGTTTTATGTTTGTTTTTTTAGTAGTATAATATAATAATAATAGTTACAAAAGGTTTTTATGTGAGTATAGTCATTATGACTCTCAAAGGACTAGTCGGTGAGGCTAGGAAAAAAAAAAAAAAAATCGGCGATCGAGGCATGACATGAGCCTTAGCAAGAAGCTCGTGAGTGGATCCGAGATTGACATTCTGTAACTGATTTTTTTCTAAGGTGCTTTACTTTTGTCTCATTTTAATTTAGTTGGTCATTTTGGAATCGTAGAGTAAACATACATATACAACTTAGAGCAGCTCCATCAAAACCCCTCAGAGCACCTCCATTAGAGGTTCATAGGATGGGGTTCACAAAAAAAAATTATTAAAATATTTGTGGACCCTATGAACAGTGATGAACTCATTCCTAAAAAACTCTAATTTTAGAACTTCTCCCTCTTCGGGTTCGCCACGTGTCGATACGTGATTGGTCGATTTTAATTTTTATTTTATTTTTTTTCTTTTGACAACTTTAAAGAAAAATGAAATAAAAAATTATTAAAAAATTTTTTTTAGAACCCCAAGAGGGGTTCACTAATGGACATGCTCTTAGCCTCTAGTCTCTTAAAAAAATAATTTTTTTAATAGTGGATCCCACATGAATAGTAGTGAACCACCTCCGAAAACATGTTATTTAAGAGGAGTCACACGTGGCAGCATCTGATTCGTCATTTTTTTTTTAACGAAAAACAAAGTTTTCTTTTTTTTGAAACGAAAAAAAAAAAAATTTAAGAGCTTTTTGTGGGATTTGCTAATGGAGCTGCTCTTACTTCGCTAGAATCTGAACTTTAATTTAATTTGGTATATTATTTCTGGGTCTTATCTGGTTAAATTTGCAAGTTGGAGGTACAGGTGTAAGGTAGAGTATAGCTTATCTATTACAAAAACTTTGTGGTGTTCTATTATTTGCCTTATTTAATATTTACTAGATGCTGGCTTGTGCAGGGCACATGTATAAGAGTCTCTGATACATTTTAAATGGAGATATCCACTTAATTAAATTATATATTTTAAAAAAATTATTAGATACTTGAAGTGAAATCTTCTACCTCAGACCATCATTATCGCACATATCTTAGAGGTTTTTTATGTACTTTTTATAATAAAAATAAATAGAAAATGAGTTACAAATTTAGTTTAGCTTCTTATTTAAGAGGTATAGGATTCGGATCTAAGTGTACACGTAGGTTTTTTTCAATCTTGCTTCTCTTATTTTAGGGTCCCACTTCAATTTATTATTTAAATATTATGTAAGAATTTCATCGAAGGTTTGAGCGATAATGATGCTCTCAGATTCCCATTTGAAGGGTTCTAAGAGCATCCTCATCCATGAGATACTCTCTAAAGTTCTGAAACAAAAATAATAATGATATACTAATACAATTTAAATATGTAATTAAATTTTATTTGCGAAATAAGAACTGAATCAATACAAAATTGACAAATGTCAAATGGGGTTCTCACAAGTTCTCAAATAACAACTCTTCAGAACCCATCTTCACTCTCTCTCTTTCCTTTTTATTATTTTAAACCTTTTAAATCATGGAAAAATGTGAGATACTCTCATCAGAACCCATTGATGGCCATGCTCTAACATTCCAGCTTGTCTTTTGGTTCCATTGCGGTTCCTGTGTGAAGTGTGTAATTATTAATAAAAAACATGTATTTTTCGTTGCGTTTAAATGTTTTTTTTGTAATTTAATAACTTATTTTTTCGTGTGATTTTGGCATATATATGTGACAGAAAATAGTAATAGATTTTTGTTATTATGTTTTTGTCAACACATGCCAAAATTAAACAATATATACTAAAGATTATAATAATTTCAAAACTTATGACTTAGTTTAGTCAATATCGAAAATTTTCCAAGATTATTTTAGTAGAAAAAAACTATTTGAAAATATGTATTATAAACAATTATTGAGTGCTATATAAAGAAATGGAGAAGGGCTCGTATAATCTTGACTTGGAACCGTTAGTTCTAAGTGACCAACTTGACCGGTGTGTGACCCTGCTTCCATAAAATCAAGAAGAGTATCTACAAAACTCCAACCAAATCAAATCAAGTAGATAGATTCTTCTTTGTTTTCTTCTTTCTCCCTACATCCGCAAAATCCATATTCCTAATGTTCATTTCCTCACTTTGTCCACTTCAGATGCGACTCACCCGTGAATTTCCTCAATAATAATTTCGTTACATTATGAACAACATTGATTCAGCTCACAAACTATCCAAATCCTCACATTATCGTATGCTCTGTTCCTTGTTATGTTTTCTCAAAGTCAATTGAAATTAGCAGTTTTAGATAAACAACAGAAGTTATACAAATTAGCAGTTTGACAGCCGACATGTTTAAAACAGGTGAATCATATTCGTTGAAGAGAAGTTTGAACATCTTTTCTTTACGAGGCTAAGAACGAACAATCAACGTATTTCCTTCAAAAGCTAAACAAAGGTTCCAAACATGTTGAATGTCGATAAATAGTTAAAACATATCAAATGTGACCCCACGGTTCCATAAAGTTTGGTATATGCATAGGTCACCCATCGTGGACATGTGCTCTCGTTCTTTTAATGGATGTAAGTGCAGACGGCTGCAAAAATACGCCTTCTTATAAAATAAAGACTAATATGTGGAGCAACCAGTCTTAAGGTTTTCTCGACGGTGTGTTCTAAAAACAAATATAAAAGTTTATAATGAATTGGAAAAACTTATATATATATATTATTTCTTTGCGGATGTATTATGTTATATTATCAATAAGTTTTGAAAACTAAACAAAATTAATCATAGCATAATTCAATATTTTACTTCATCAAAACTGATTTCTCCTTTTCTTCTTTGAAATATTTTAAAGGCACATAGTTACTGTTAGCTTTTTCTTACATCAAACGTACACACATACTTTTGGATTTACTAGTTCTATTAGTGCTTTAGTTTTAATTATTAATCATATCATTTACTAATTCTGTTATGAGGGGAAATATGTATGTGATTATTCTTATCTTTTTGTATCTGAAGGTATTGACTAAGAAAGGCATTGGATAAGGTAGTTAGGAGTTCATTCTATAAGTGGATATTATTGGAATTTGGAACTATGAACTTTGAGCCATATATAAAAGAAAGTGAACTTCGATATAGATACTAGAGTGAGAGGGATGGGTTTTGTGGATGAGATATGATAATTTTATTATGTGTAATGAAAAAAATAAGTTGAGATAGATATGGGTGTTTTGTTCTTGTTGTGAGTTGTGAACTTTTGATTTAATATCTTAAGGATTTGCAAGTAGTAGCATCATTGTACAAACCTTCCTTCGTGATCCATTTGTGTGTGGGGACTTACTTTGCCAGATTAGATTGCATTATATATTTCTCCTATCTTTACTTTGGACCCACTCTCCCACATGCATTTCTCTCTCTTCCCTCTCTCTCACCCTCAAGCTCTTTGCCTATTTATGCCACCCTTTGGACATTCCCCCTCACAACTCCACTTGAACCATATTTTTTTAAAAAACACTTCCTTCTACTTACAACAAAAGGCTTATTGATAGTCTACTTGAAAAAAAAAGAAATATGGCCATGGAAGTAGCTATGGACCTTGAGCTTGATGATGATGTCTTCTTTGCAGACATAAGCAAGCAAATCAATCTCTTAATCACAGATGAAGATGAACAGAACCCTATCTCACTTTCCTCTTCTGTCTCTTTTCAGGTTTGCCGACCAAATGAACCCTTCTCTCTCTCTCTCTTGATTTTTGAATATATGTGGATGTTGATATTTGAAACTAAAAACAGGGTTTGTTCAGAGAAAACTACCAAACATCAGCAACACCATATATGATGTACCATGAGCAGAATTACAACCTAGTTAGAGAGAGCAAAGGGACAGGAGTGTTCATCCCACGATGTTCTCAGCCAAGAAGGAAACAACATAATCATCCTCATCAGAAGAGGCAAGGGAGACTTGGTTCCCTCATCCCCAAGCAACAGTATCCTCATCATATTTATGACAACAACAACTCCTCAACTCTCAATAACAACCAAGAACGCATCATCCTTCATCATGTGGCTTCTACTAACCCAAGAAGAACCTACAGAGATGCAGCATCTCTCTTCACTTAGTCTCAATCAAAATTAAGACATGGATTTGTGTCATTAATTTCATATTATATAATATATATATATATAATTTATTATTGATCTATTTATAGATTTTGTGTTTGTAAAATCAGCAAATAATAAGAATGAAGGAGGAACCATCAATCTAAAGGGATTTGGTGTGATTTATGCAATTGTCTAGAGAGATTAATACACTCACTCTTGCCATATATACCACTTTTTCTAATTGTTTTAAGTAAATAAACTCCATGAAACTAGTCCTAAATTAGGAATTAATCTGGATGAGGACAAGCCTCATGTGAGACTGGAAAACCTTCCATGTCAGTTCAAGAACCAATCAATCTCTTTGGGACCTCACAACTACAGAGTTACAGTTATGTTGGCAACAATGTTTGAATAGACAAAAGTCAGATCTAAAGAGGAAAAAGACTGTCACAGACTCACACCCACATGCCTACATGCCCATCACTCTCCTTTTTATCAAATTATTATTTTATTATATTTAATTTCTTTTTATTAAAGACATAGAATTATATGTATATTCTCTGATATAATATTTGAAAAAAATCACAATTTAGACTATTGTATGGAGCAGAGCTGTATGTTTTTCTGTCAACTAGCTGTAATTTTTTTAAAATAAGTTTTAAATGTCAAGTAAGACTAAGCATCAAAATGTGAAAGTATTAACTCAAAATCTGTTTCTTACAAGTTGCAGAATGCGAATTCAACGTTTTGTAACCCCTAACACACGTATTCACGTTTCACCGTCGGTTTCAGAAGAAATAAAAACTAATGTCATTTTGAATTTATTTGATAAAATGTTGTCTTTGATATTGGTAAAATTACCAATCATATATAAGAGATTTTATTCAACTAAAAGAATTACAGCCAGAAATTGAAACGACCGGTTCAGAAAGAAATCCTTAACCGAGTTTTTGGTTCGTTGGTTATCTTTTCAGGAATCTGTTTTGTTTTCTTCTCCAATGATAAACGGAGTTTCACATCGCCGAGCTCGTCACGAGATCCAAAGTCTCAATGGCGGCAGTTTCTCCTTTCTTCCTTGTCTTCCTCATTCCGCTTGTCCCTCTCTCGATTCTCGCTATCTTGGCCTTTATCGTACGCCCTCGACCCATCAGAATCCCCATCAAGTCCCGTCACGTCTTCATCACCGGTGGATCTAGCGGCATCGGTCTTGCTCTCGCCCATCGCGCCGCTTCCGAGGGAGCTCGCGTCTCCATACTCGCTCGGTCCGCCGGAAAGCTCGAGGAGGCCAAACAATCCATCAAGCTCGCCACTGGCGTCGAAGTCGCCACGTTCTCCGCCGACGTTCGCGATTACGACGCCGTGTCGAAGGCGATAGACGAATCGGGTCCGGTTGATGTGTTGATAGTCAATCAAGGCGTGTTTATTGCAAAGGAGCTTGAGAATCACAGTCCAGAGGATGTCAAGTTCACGATTGACGTCAATCTTGTGGGAAGCTTCAACGTGATTAAGGCCGCTTTGCCCGCCATGAAAGCAAGGAAAGGTCGTGGACCTGCCTCCATCTCTCTCGTCTCATCTCAGGCCGGTCAGGTTAATTTTCCCACCTCCTGATTCTTAGTTTCTTCTGAAAATGTCTACTGCAAGCTGAGAGTAAGACATTCACAAGTTTCCATTTTTACCCCCAAAATATTCGATTTACTTAAAATCAAATCGTTGAATGAGCTTTGAGTAATGCAGTTTCACATATAGCTTGATGGAAAAGGATGCTTTCTTAATTTTCCAGGTTGGTATCTACGGCTATGCTGCGTACTCAGCGAGCAAGTTTGGGCTTCAAGGTTTAGCACAATCACTGCAACAAGAAGTTATTGCTCATGACATTCATGTCACTCTTGTTTTTCCTCCTGACACTGATACACCCGGTTTCGAGGAAGGTAAAAACAATACTCACAAGCTTTTGTATTTTTTTAGATCACTATGGATGCATCGAGTATGATAGCATATGAAAGTAGGTAAAATTAGGCAACTAATGAGTTTAAGAGTTGGAGACAAACTAACTATTATTATTAATCTACTTGTTACTATGAGATCAAAGCTCTGCCGTTCTGGCCTGAATAGTTGTATCTCATTTTCTTCTTTGTTATGAAATTGTTGGCTAGGATAAACTGATGAAGTGGTCTCTTATATACTGAGTACTGCCTGTGAAAGTGTTTAGAGTGAAGTTTCTGCGTGAATGTGGTTCGTGTGATACTGTTTAGAAGAAAATAAGGGATGGTTTAGGAGATCTAGTCATGTTCAGGTCGCATCTCAAAAGACTTTTTTTTCTCTCTCTCTCTACTCTCTGCAAAAGAAGTTAAATACTATATGGACTGATGTACTAAGTTCCTTGCTTCATATTATGAAGTTGAAAGATGATGATAAGAGTTTATTTGACTTTCTTCGTTTTGCTCTCTCTCAGAACAGAAGAGCAGACCTGAGGTGACTGCCATAATAGCTGCGTCCTCCGGTTCAATGAAAACAGAAGAAGTCGCCAGAAGAGCTATGGATGGCATCAAAGCAGGAAAATTCACTGTCTCATGCAACTTTGAAGGATTCTTACTGTCTCTCGCGACAACCGGCATGTCACCTCAGAGATCGTTTTGGCTTGCTTTTCTTGAAGTTATAACCGCAGGGCCTATAAGATTAGTCGCTCTCTTTTTCCAATGGGATTGGTACAATGCTATAGAAAAATGGAGCAAAACCAAAAATAGATAGTAAGCACCAAGCTGTTCAAAATAGTTTAATTCTTCTTGACTTGACTGCTATATAGCGGTAACTATATTTGCTGTTCTAATCTTGCTTCTCTTTTGTAAATTTCAGAGAACTAGAGGTGTGAACTTGTTCCTTGGCATATCATAGCTCGACAGTGTTTTTTGGCAGAAACTGAAGAAACACTGATGGCTACTCTTGCCCATAGTTTTGTGGAAACATGACGGTCTCAGAACAAGTTGTGTTTTCTTTTTCTTTGTAGAGAATCTAAAGAACTCATTTGAATGTATTAGCCCTCACACACTCTTTTTTACTCGGTCAAGAAATGAATGTTTTACACAATTTGATGCTTTCGAAAGAATTGAAGATGAACCAACCTAGGCGCAGAAAACAGTTCAACACCAAATTTAAGATTAGTTTTTTTTTTGGGGAAACTACACAAAACGTGACGTTAAAAGTGAGTGCAGTTTTAAAACAGCGTGCAGTTTGACTGGTGTGTTACGAAACGGCAAAATGTTTATTCAGAAAGGAGTTTGAGAAGTGGCATTCAACGTTACTACACAGTAATCGAACGAACCAAGAGGTGGACTCGTTCTCATCTTCAGGCAGCGATGGCCATGTCTATTCTGAAGCTAAGAAATTCACCGGCTCTGAGATCCGCTTCCCTGATCGGAGTTTCATCGAGGGCGTTCTCAAAGCTCTCGGAGGGTATCGACATAACCTCGGCGGCGCCCGGCGTTTCCCTCCAGAGAGCTCGCAGCTGGGACGAAGGCGTTTCCTCCAAATTCTCCACCACACCATTGACAGATATCTTCAAGGTCAGATCTCTCTCTACTTTTCTCTGGAGCTATGAGAATCTCAGTTTCTGACATAACGATTGTTTGGTATTGGTTGCAGGGGAAGAAAGTCGTCATCTTTGGACTACCTGTAAGGAAAAAAATTCTATCTTTTCATCTTTGTCAAGTCTTGATCAGGTTTCTGAGTTCTGATCACCGTGTGCAGGGAGCTTACACGGGAGTCTGCTCACAGCAGCATGTGCCAAGCTACAAGAGCCACATGGATAAGTTCAAAGCCAAAGGCATTGATTCCGTCATCTGTGTCTCTGTCAATGATCCATATGCTATAAATGGTTGGGCAGAGAAGCTTGATGCCAAAGATGCAGTAAGTTCATAGCTGTTTTTCTTTTTAGTTCCTAAGATTCGTGTCTTCTGGTTCTTGCTTTAGAAGACTTGATTTTTGCAACATAAAATATATTGTTCGGATCCTGATTTGGTCTTCTATGAGTTGAGTGGTGAAGATGGATCATTTAGGAACTTTTCTTACTCTTTTTTAGTATTGTTCACGTCTATCTGTTATAGATTGGACTATATTACTCTGTTATTCTACATTGTTTATTGTCTCAAAGTGTTACATTTACATCAGATTGAGTTTTATGGAGATTTTGATGGGAAATTCCATAAAAGCTTGGGGCTAGACAAGGATCTCTCTGCTGCATTGCTCGGGCCTCGGTCTGAGAGGTAAACCACTGCAAAAGTCTGTTTGTAGAAATTTCATATCCCTGAACCCATTGATCTTACAGATGGGTTTGGTTTGTGATGTTCATGTGCAGATGGTCAGCTTATATTGAAGACGGTAAGGTGAAGGCGGTGAACGTGGAAGAAGCACCGTCTGACTTCAAAGTGTCTGGGGCAGAAGTCATTTTAGGACAGATCTGATAAGTGTTTCGACAAGTTGTTCTTGCCTCTGTTGTTTCCTCTATATATGCAACTGAAAATAAGTTTGATCCAAACATCTCCAAAGGATCTCACCAAGTTAACAACTCTATTTTCTTTCTTTTTTTGGTTCTTCCTTGTTTTCTCTTTCAATAAAAGTTGTTTGTTTCTTAGCAAATGTAAATCTAGATCATAACAAGTATGGGTTTTCAAGAACTAGTTTTACTCAGTTTCTGATATCAAGTTGTGTTTCGTATGCGAATGATATTTTTTTTTACGCTGCTCTGATTTGTTATTAGAAAAACAAAGAAACTTTAACTTAATAGCAATCTTAAACTTAACCTGACTATATTATAAGCTCAAACTTAATATTATAGTATAAGCTTAATTAGCAACCTTAAACTTGGTGTTGTTGGGAATCTATTGGGCCTAGCCCATATACCGAAATGTAATTTGGAGCCCAAAGAAAGGAATGTTCACCCTAAACCCTCTCGGTGGCTCCTCTCTCTCTCTCCCTCTTTCATCTCTGACCCGGCGAAGCTAGCCGTTCGCTCCTACCGCAACGCGCCGGAGGTAAGCCATTTCTGTCTTTTGGTCATCTTTTTCTCCGGTTTTAGAGCTGTCAACATTATAGGGCTATGATTTATGGATCCCATTGTTTTGATATTGGGACTGTGAAACTTGCTAGGGTAAGATCGATCTTCGGGTTTGTTTCATCAGTAATCGGAAGGGATCACTAAGTATTATAGGTTCTAAGCACTTGCGCACTTGGGCTACCGAATCTGATAAGACTTGGTGAATCAAATTAACTTGTGGTAGTGCGATTAACGCCGGCAAATGGGTTTTATGAATCTGTGTTTGCTTCTGAATTCATCATTCTTTGTATTCTTCAATTTGTGACAAATTCTATATGGATTTGTGACAGATTTAAGCACTAGTTTTATCAGACAATTGCTGTAAATAGGCTAAATCTTCACGCATATGTTGACCATCATGTAAGCATAATCAGTCTCGTTCTGTGATTTTGGATCTCTTCTTTGCATTGATCAGTAACACCATTTGGTAGCTAAAATCATCCTCTTTCTGTTGAATTGATTTTGTGTTGACGTCTGTATGATAGCAGAGTTGTAGAGCCATGAAGCTTATATCACTTGTCAGGAACGTTCACTCTCGCCAATGCCAACCGAAAGTGAACTCGTCTCTGCAAGTGCGTTTCTTGCAGCAAGATTCTGTATCGAAAGCTAAACCCAAGAAATACAAGTACCCGTCAGTGTATGATCCGTATGGTCCTAGACCCCAGCCTTCAAACAAAATCGTGGAGCTGGCTGAGCGTATAGCTGCGTTGTCTCCAGAAGAGCGGAAACAAATTGGTCCCGCACTCAATGAGCACCTGAGGCTTCCAAAACAACACATGATTTCAGGCCAAGGCATGAGCGTGGGAGCAAAACAAGATGCTGGAGCCGGGAAAGCAGAGGAGAAGAAGGAGAAGACGTCTTTCGATGTGAAGCTGGAGAAGTTTGATACAGCTTCGAAGATCAAAGTGATCAAAGAAGTGAGAGCATTCACGAGTTTAGGTCTCAAGGAAGCGAAAGAGCTTGTGGAGAAAGTCCCGGTCGTGATTAAACAAGGTCTGACAAAGGAAGAAGCTAATGGAATCATAGAAAAGATCAAAGCTGTAGGTGGAGTCGCTGTTATGGAGTAAGCGACTTTGACACTTGTATTATTTGTCTTTTGGTTTTGTGTTTGATCACATCTTGGTGGCACTTAAAACAGTTAGATGTTTTGTAATAAAAAGTCAATTAAAAATCAATGAGTTTTCAAGAACTCGGTCAGTTTCAAATTTCAGCTTTGTGTTTGGCTAGTGAGTTCATGTGCTGCCAAATTTGTTTGAATCTCTGATCGATTTATTCAGCTTTAATCACATCGATTTATCCAGATTGAAGATATTTCGTAAGGGAACGACATCGTATAGGATGATAGGAGCCTCAGCATAATTAGTTTGAATAGTCGGCGCAACGTCAAAATCGAGCGGACAAGAAAAGAACAAGAGTCTCAAAAACAACTCTCAAGAGTAAAAGCTAAGCAACCATTTTCTCACTCTCTTTTATGAATAAATAATAGCCATCGTCAAGTAAAGGAAAAAAAAAAAAAAAAAAAAAAAATCAGAGAGTTCTGGAATGGCGATTAACAAGCTTCCACTTCTTCTCCTTGTCTCCGTCATCCTTGTCTTCCTTAATCGCCCTGTGCTTAGTGACACCGGTAACTTCCTCTCCCTTCCATGATTTTCTTGTTCGAGTAAAATCTCTGTTCTTGACATTCTCTCTCTTGGTAGATTCGCTGTGTTTACTTGCGGCTTTTTTTTAATAGATCTGGTCTGAAATTTCTTAGGATCTGTTCGTTCACTTCATTAACACGTTCTTCAGTAGATCTCAATCAATAATTTCTCAAACTATACTAATCTACAATCCGTAATCTATACTTTTCTAAAAAGGAACAATCATAGATTTTACTTTGATTGAAGACTGAGTATGCTCCTGCAAACTATATGGATTTTAATTAGAGTTTTGGACTTGCAGATGAAGAGGACGTTCTTTTCACAGGCATCAACGGCTACAGAGCATCACTGAATCTGACAACCTTAACCAAGAACGAAAACGCAGAGTGTCTAGCCGACGAAATCGCTGATCAATTCAAGAACAAACCATGCACCAACGACACTGGCTCAGCCACAGTACCTGGAACCGAGCCACAGTTCGCAGATTACCCTAAGATTCTAGCTAAATGCCACTTAAACGTCTCCGACACAAGAGACGGCTCCATTATGCCCGCATGTGTTCCTCGTTTAGAGTCGAGCCTCGTCCTCACAAACTTCACCAAGTCACAGTACTCATCGAGTTTGAACGATTCCAAGTTCACAGGGATGGGTATTGGTAAAGAAGATAATTGGATCGTTGTTGTTCTTACTACCAACACACCAGAAGGAAGCTATTCTACAGATGCAAAACACGATGATGATGATGATTCTCATGGCTTCACCTCTAGTATCGGCCTCTTTAATTATTTGCTGGTTTTCGTCTTGTCTTTTTGTTTCTTCCTCTGTTGATGACATATCTATCGATCACATGTTTTGAGTTTTTCTGTTTGTCTCAACAATCTTCCTTAGACTCTATCAAGAATAATTTCTGCTCATGATATTTACTATTTTTCGTTTTTTTTGGGTTCAACGATATTTACTATATTTTCCTTTAAAAAAGAAAACAGATATGTATCACAGGACTCAGGTTAACCGAAAATAATTCAAAATTTTAAAATTAAGCATCCGTCAAAAAAATAAAATTAAACTTTAAGCATATTGCATGTGATAAACTCATAAAAGTAGGATGTACTATTTAATTACTTTTTGTGTCGGTGAGTTTCAACGACCGACACACCAACTGGCTATTTGACACGTGCGGAGTCCAATAATATTTATGTAAGCTAAAAGGCCCAATAGGCGAGGCCCATTAACGAAGGGTAATTATTTTGGATGATTTTTAAAGGCGTTCAACGGAAAATCACAAAAAAAAAAAAAAAAAACACTTTAATTTTGAAAACAGATCGAGTTTTCTCTTTCCCTCCTCTAAAAATCCTTTCATCGACCACACATCACGAAGCGACGATGAGTAATCTTCACTGATCTCTACACATTCGCTAAATCGAACCACCTTGGCTTCTCCCCAACGCCCAAAATGCAGGATATTCTCGGATCGGTCCGCCGATCCTTGGTTTTCCGGTCATCTTTAGCCGGCGACGACGGTAGTGGCGGAGGAGGTCTCAGCGGATTCGTCGGGAAGATTAACTCCAGCATCCGTAGCTCTCGAATCGGCCTCTTCAGCAAGACGCCTCCGGGTCTTCCTGCACCCAGAAAGGAAGAAGCGCCGTCGTCGATTCGCTGGAGAAAGGGGGAATTAATCGGTTGCGGTGCTTTTGGGAGGGTTTACATGGGGATGAACCTCGATTCCGGCGAGCTTCTTGCAATTAAACAGGTCACTTTGAAAATTCTTAGTTCAGGTTATCCGTTTTTCTTTTAAATTATGTATTTTGCTGATTTGTGAGGTTTTTTTTTTTTTTGATAATAGGTTTTAATCGCTCCGAACAGTGCTTCAAAGGAGAAGACTCAGGTGAGTTTCATCACTTTGCTAGCTCCGTATTTCCGATTACTGGTTTAGTCTTTGTGTTAAGTTTCTATTTTTAATGAACCTGTTCCCGTTTCGGTAACATTTATTCCCTTACTCTTGATTCCTTGTTGTAGGGTCACATTCGAGAGCTTGAGGAAGAAGTACAACTTCTCAAGAATCTTTCACATCCAAACATTGTTGTGAGTAGGCGCATCCATTCACTTCTTTCCTACATACAGATTTAGTGTCTCTTCCGCAACCATTTTCCCCCTTATTATCTTCATTTTTTCAGAGATACTTGGGTACTGTACGGGAGAGTGATTCGTTGAATATCTTGATGGAGTTTGTTCCCGGTGGTTCTATATCATCTTTGTTGGAGAAGTTTGGATCTTTTCCCGAACCGGTAAGTCCTTGCTACACTTATGAAATTTGCTAAGCTTTGTGTTTGAGCTTCACAGGCCATCACATCTTGTGCTGAATAGGTGATAATAATGTACACAAAGCAACTTTTGCTTGGTTTGGAGTATCTTCACAACAATGGGATCATGCATAGAGATATCAAGGTACTTTTTCCTCCTTCCAACATATGATTTATGCCTGTGCTTGCTCTATAACTCTTGTCACATTCTCCTAGGGGGCGAATATTTTGGTCGATAACAAAGGGTGCATCAGGCTCGCAGATTTTGGTGCTTCCAAGAAAGTTGTAGAGCTAGTACGATTGCGCTTCTCTTTCTCTTCACTCATATTTCATTATGTTGCCTCTCTTTTTCACTACTCTACAACTTGTGATTCTTGTGCTCCCAGGCTACGGTAAATGGTGCCAAATCTATGAAAGGAACGCCGTATTGGATGGCTCCTGAAGTCATTCTTCAGACTGGTCATAGCTTGTAAGTGTTTGTAGAATACCATACTAGTCATCTTACTTTCCCTAAATCTCCTACTTTCTTTTTGCTTCTAACTTTTTATAAGATGATAGATTACAAATCTTCTGGGTAGTGGGAACGGGCTCTCAACTATTTTTCCCTGTGTATTGCAACTTTTCGTCTAACCTTCTTTTCTTCTTTTAATCTTAAGCTCTGCTGATATATGGAGTGTTGGATGCACTGTGATTGAGATGGCTACAGGGAAACCTCCCTGGAGCGAGCAGTATCAGCAGGTAGGCATATCCATTAAGTTAAAGACACTTTCCAGTATCGTTGACGCATACGATGCTCTCTTTAACTAGGGAGTAATTTTTTTCCAGTTTGCTGCTGTCCTTCATATTGGTAGAACAAAAGCTCATCCACCAATACCAGAAGACCTCTCATCAGAGGCTAAAGACTTTCTATTGAAATGCTTACACAAGTAAGTTATAATTTTTTTTTTTGTTTCCCAGTTCGTTTTTGTATTTTAGGAATGTGGACTCTAGAGATAGCTCTGTTTAGACTGGTGTCCACCTTTCCATTTCTAGAGAAATTTGATTTTAATTGTCGTATTTATAAGAGCTATTATAATTTCAGGGAACCAAGCTTAAGACACTCTGCATCCGAATTGCTTCAGGTATTGTGAAAATCTCATATCTTCTTCATTTATAGCAGTCGTGAAAGTAGTCCTTACTCTCAAGACGCAACTATTTTTGGTGCTTATAATGCTGACATCTGCTTAACATTTGCAGCATCCCTTTGTCACTGGCGAGCACAAGGAATCTCATCCAGCTTTCCACAATTCTTCTACGGTCAGTACATTATGCAGTGAACTCTGTTCTGGTTCTTCAGCCTTCTGACATCCTTTCAAATATATCAGGAATGCGGAAACTCAGTAGCCACACAAGAATTAAATGTTAGGAGTTCGTAAGTTTCGCTTTGCAGCTCGAGTTTCAACTCTTTGTTACTACTCTACCCGTGATATTTGTCTCTTGATTCTTTTTTTCACTTTCCCTACATATCTATTTTCCCAGAATAAACTCTTTGATGAGGAGGTCAACCTGTTCAGGCTTGAAGGATGTCTGTGAACTCGGAAGCTTAAGGAGTTCCATTATACACCCAGAGAAGTCAAATAACTCAGGATTCCGTTGGCGAGATGGCGACTCTGATGACCTTTGTCAGACCGATATGGATGATCTCTGCAACATTTCATCGGTCACTGACAATTTTTTGTCACAATCCACAGATTTAAATAAGGTAATAAATCTATCCTCCAAAAGTTTCAAATATGTCTGTTTATTGCAATTATACTGACAGTGGGAAGAAGCCATTTAACTTTTAACAGAGTGTTAATCCCATGTGTGATTCCACGGATAACTGGTCTTGCAAGTTTGATGACAGCCCCGAAATGATGAGAAGCAAATCTAACTTGCTTCCTTACCAAGCTGCTGAACTCAAATCTGGTGTTCCATGTGATGAGGAAACCAAATTAACATGTGCTGGTAGCTCTTCCCTTGCAGAGGACGATTATAAAGCCACAGAGTTGAAAATAAAATCATTTTTGGATGAGAAGGTAAGTTCATTTTATAGCAACTGGATGAGAAATCAGATGATACTATGCATGATTCGTGTTTTCTCAGAAACTTTGAAGCCACTAAGACTCCTAAACTTGGTTAATGTTAAATGTATGCACATAATGAATTCTCAACGCCATATTTTCTTTTCCATTGCTAATACTCCCTAGTAGTCTTAATCATCTCCTCTGGCTACCTAGGATTTAAAATGCATATCTGCTACCAAGTGAGGTTTTATGATGATATCTGAATCTTGATCACTTATTCTGTTTTCGGTTTATCTGTTGTCAAGGCTCAAGATTTGAAAAGGTTGCAGACCCCTCTGCTTGAAGAATTCCACAATGCTATGAATCCAGGAATACCACAAGGTGCACTTGGAGACACCAACGGCTACAATTTACCAAACCTACCAACTATAAGCAAGTCACCTAAACGACTTCCGAGCAGACGACTCTCAGCTATCAGTGATGCAATGCCCAGCCCTGTCAAAAGTGCAAAACGTACACTGAACACAAGCAGAGTGATGCAGCCAGGAACTGAATCAACTAAAGTCAACGAGTCAACCAAGAAGTCAGTTACTAATAGCCGTTGGTGAGTTAGCTCGTGCTGATATTACTGGTTTATAAAGCCTTAAAATTTGGTTTTCTTTGATGTTGATGTTTCCTTTGAATCCATCCTCAGTTTTTCAGAGATACGACGAAAGTGGGAAGAAGAACTCTATGAAGAGCTTGAGAGGCATCGAGGTAAGAGTTTTCTCGTCGAGCCTAAACATTTTTAGTAAAGGTTTTAAAATTTGAAAGCATTGTTATTGTAACTTAACGTAATAATAATATGTGCAGAGAATCTGCGACATGCCGGTGCAGGAGGGAAGTCTCCATTATCAGCTCATAAAGGATAGAGAGAGAGAACAGTTCAGGGAAGAATTGTATGTTTCTTTCTTTCTCTGTTCTTTTACCTTCTTTCTTTCTCTGTTAACCCCAAATTACTCTGTTCTTTTACCTTCTTTCTTTTTGGTGGATTAGTTTTCCTCACTATCATTTGATCTATATGTAGATAGTTCTTGAATGATTCATAGTAATATTATTATTGTTACATATATCTTCAATTTGAGTTTAAACATAGTGTCAACCATCTAAGAGCTTGTTTGTGCATATGTGATGTGGTTCTATTATATGTTGTTACTTTTTGGCTAAGAGTAAGAAAACTACATGGAACTTTTTGAATATGTGGATGTGCTTCTATTATACATAGTCAATGATCTATCTAAAAGTAGTTGTTTAAAACAAATTACTATCAGAAGTTATGAGTTGGAATTTGGAAAAAAGAAAGAATTAGTGAGAGAATGCTACATGAAACTTTGGACCCAAGAATATGAGGAAACGTGTCGGTGACTACAGAAGTATATTCCATTTGTATGGAAAAAAAATAAAAACTTTCACTTTTGAGAGGAAAATATGAAATGTCATCAGGAACCGTTTTTTAATTACGGACAAACTGTGTGTATAAACAATTATAGAAACGTAGCATGTTGAACCTAAGACTTTGAAGTCGATAAGATAATACACCAAATCAAAATGAAACAGCGCGCCCAGCTTAATTTATATATATATATATATAGAGATATGAATTAAGAAAGCATACAAATTAATGTCATAATTACTTAAAATGTAGGAATCACAGAGACAAAATGGACTCTCCGATGTAACATGCCCATTCTTTGCCTTTCTTCTCTTTTCATGACCGATCAGTCAATCACTCATCAAAAACATTAAAGGAAGAAAATAAACCAAAGTGCCTGATTCAGAATTCCAGTTGAATTATCTACGAATAGTGTTTGGTTGGAGGGTGGGCTGCCAAAAAAAAAGCTGCGCAAATTTCAAAAAAACAAAAGAGAAACATGAAAATCTTCTTGCTTTTAAATTTCTTGATTTTCTCTCCCATATCTATTAATAATCAACATTAAGATTTTGTGCTTTCCTCTTTTCTCAGTGTTTGGACCGTATTTGATTGAAGTCTTGCCTTTGTAGATACACTTATTATATATCCCCAAATAAAAAGAAAAGAGAAGGATATGTGAATTTTTTGCGTTTTGTGTACGTTCTTGACAAGTCCCTATCCAATGATTTGAGAGATATAGAGAGCGAGGTGCTCCTTTTCTAAGTCACTTTTATTTTTTGCGTGTTAACCATTTCTCTGTAATCCCCTATATATTAATAGAGAAGACAGAGAGAGAAATTTCAGACACGTGTCTCACCGAGAGTAATTCGAGGAGAAGTTAACCAATGAAATATTTTAATTCAGACATGTCAACAAGAAAAAATAATACACTTTTTAATATGGGAATATAGATATTCCATCAGATTTTTTTTCCTTTTCTACGGTATCATTAAATTCAAACATTTATAAGCATATAATTAAGAGATTTAATGGCTTATATGACATTTAAATTTTAGAAATTATGTAAATACAAATTTTATCCCACATGGACTACAAAATGAAAGGGATGATATACATATTTCTTATAAATAATTAAATTTACTCAGAATTTTGAATTACATATATGAAGAATTTAATGAACGCCGAAATTTGAAATTTTTTGTTTGATTGAATCAGGTTTTATTTGAACTACGTTATTAAATTGAATATAAAAATATTTATATACTTTTATTCGATAGAAAATTTAAATATTAGTAACTTGATAAATTGTGAAGATATTAGAATTATTTTATATTTATCAAAATTATAATATTATAATTATTTTTATTTTAATAAAGTTATATTATATTTGATAATATATTGTTATTGTTTATTATATTAGATATTCTATTGAATATTAGATATATAGATAATGGCTATTATGATAACAGTTTATATAATAATCAGTTATATATCCAATATTATACCCGCACAAGGTGCGGGCTATTATCTAGTAAAAGTTATAATAGGAACCCAAGTATTTCTCGTTGGTATTTGGTTACAAAGCTTTGTGTTTTCTTATAATTGTGTTACATACACGTGATCCTTTTCAAAAACAAAAGATAGTTGATTTTTTTCCTCCATCGAATAAATAATTAATGTACGAAACTAAGTTAAACCTAAGATATGATTGTTCGATAATGCTAAAACTCAAAAAAAAAATATTGCTCGATAATTATATGTCTTGTATCTTTGCTCAAAAACTCGAATGCTAATAATATGAAGTATTCCTAGAAACTAACAAATGTTAATTAGTTCACGTACGTGGACATAGCCACATAACTCAAATTCTAAAATCTGATTGGGTCCTACGAATTTTGCAGTGCATTATCCAAAATAATTTCACAAAAATATGAATGTTTTTTTTTATGAAAAGAAAGGCAGCAAAAAAAGTCTATGCGTTGTGATGAATGCTTTTTTGCCTTTTTATATAAAAAAGCCTTTTATATTCGTGTCCAAGAATTATGATCTCCCGACTTCTTGTGGGGGTCCTCGTTGGTTTAAATTTATATTTCTTCTAATCATTAGTATAATATATGATATGTTTATATGTATTAAACGAAGACTATATATAGCGCGGAGTAAAATATTTATATAAATATTAATTAAATATAATTTTGTAGTCATTTATATAGATATATAATGTGATTTCACCTTTTTAAAATCTTTTAAAATTGTATATTAATAAATGTTAAACAATTAAATCATATATAGAATAACATTGCTAAAAATCAGTTATTTTTCTATCATTATTGATCGAGTAAAAAATTATGACACATTATTTATATCTAAATTTATTTCTAAATTGATATGAATAGGCATATATTCAACTACTATATGTTTATTTAATTAAATGTGTGGTTACTTATTTTAATCTATATTATTAATTAAGTTTAGAAACAGAATTTTCATTACCATAATTTTATTACTGATTGGTATCAATACAAATCAAATATTTTATGTTGATTTATTTTAGGAAATTTGAATTATGTTTAAATACAATGAAATTTATTATAGCTGTAGTTATATACTATAATAAATATATCTGATAATCATGGTAAGTTGATATAAATTAGTGATTTTTATTTATATATTAAAATTGCTTGTAAGTTGCTTTTTAAGAAAAATAATATATACTTTTTATTATATTATAATCAATAAGAAAAATAATATATAGTTTTTATTATATTATAAGATTATAATATAATATTAATAAAGTAAAAGTATTTATAAGTTTTATATTAAATAAAGATTAAAGAATTATAAATATATATAATATAAGATTATGTAAATAAATTATTATGAAGTGATATAGTTATTATTGTAATTCATAAATATAAGTTAAAACGAATAACTATACTGAAATATAATATATTTTTTTCAAGTAAAAGTTATTTAATAAATATGATATATATATTAATATAAAATTATTTGATTATATTGGTCAAATACATAATTAAAGTTATATATTTTATGAATGAATAAATAACATGTATTTTAATTAGAATATATGAGATATATCATAATTTTGATTATGTAATAGTGATAATTAATATAAGTGATCAACTCATATAATAGTATTATATGTAATTAATATACGTAAGGATGACACTCTTGTAATAAACACATGAAGTAAAGGTTAGTCTTTTAAAAAGATCTTAATATATAGGGGATGAACTTCATTAAATCATGCACACGTTTTAAATTAATATTCAAATTAAGCAACTACGTTAGGACAAGGGTCGACCAGTAGAGTTGCTACGATTTGGTTGTGTCGCCATGTTGCATTACGACACGGGCCCCGGGCTACCCGAAAATAAAATATATACAATTAATGTTTGGTGAAAATATCTCTTGTCAATGTGATGTGAAAAGGATTCAGTTTTAAATCAATTGAAACAAATGGGATATAAGCTTCCAAGACAAACGGAAATATATACTTGGATACCCCATATATTATTTTCTCCGAGCTAAAAATATAAACAGTATATATATGGATGATGAATGTCATCCAAATTTGATTATTTACGGGCTACATAGATATTATAAATTTTCAGTATCATCGGATTTGTGCCCGAGACTTCGATCCGAATTTACCCTACGAAAGGTTAACAAGAAAAATATTATACTATGTAAAATAATGAAGAGATATTGCAACGCAGCTAATTCAATCAAATAGTATTATGACAAGTTTGTAATGCTTATCAAGTAAGAATTGCGGACCTTCGATTTTTGCAGTTACGATTGTATTTCGAACCAAGTTATGACCTAAGAAATTAATGTACAGATCTTAATTTTGTCCGGACTATTGCAACTTTGGCAAATTATCTATGATCGATGTTTCACTAACAAAAGTCATGAACTGATTATTTAATCTAGTAATTTAATTAACCGGTCAAAGAGAGTGACAACATAAAGAATCAAAAGGCATCCCACTATTACTAAAAGAAGACAAAAATTGCATATTATTTGATTGTTTAATTAATTTGTAAGAAAAAGGTTTAGATGGGAAAATTGGTCTGTTCAACGAGAAGTGAGGATCGATAAGAAAGGAGGCATGGGCATATACACTTGTAAGTCCGTCCATATTCTTATATTACTCACCAATCCTTTTGCTCTTCTTAGCCACCAAGAAAACCAATTCTACTTTTCGTGATGTCATTTTTTTCTCCTCTCAATTTCCACATTGTTGCATTGCATCCTCTCTCTCTCTCTCTTTATATATATGTGCATATTGCTATGTGTTATAGTCTGACCTAATTTTGCAACATGCATGCTAATAGAGGATTGCGTCATGAATCATATATATATATATAAGAGAATTATTAGGACTATTGGATTAGATCGATTAAAAAGGGTCGGAATTGGACATAGCATGAACGTCAGCTTTACTATGGCTTTTGCGTTTATATATTCAAACGTGGATATAAACTTAGTCTATGTTTTATGAGAGACCATATTTTCTAAATAAATAGGAGTTTCAGTTTTGCAAGTCCTTAATATGCAGTGAAAATAATTAGTTTTGTTTTTTTTGTTCTTATATCAAAAATTAAAGAATATATACTTTTGTTTGTTGTTAGTTGTATACAGTCGATCTTACGATGATTCAATTAGCAAAATCGTTTTTGCATCAAAAAATATCATTAACCAGGGTATAACACCCGTAATATATATCCAATAATTCCACTTTACACTTACAATTTCATTTCTATATGAATTCGATCGAGTATGTATCAGTTTAATATTAGTCCGCGTATCTTGATTCCAATTGGGTTTAATCAAAATTCAACGACTTAATTATAATGTTTCATTCTATACCAAGTTTAAATATAATATACATTGCGCAAATGGATAGACGCAGCTGATCCCATGCAAACTACTTTGCAGAAAAAGAAAGGTGAAAAGGATCGCACGTATACATCAAATTCAAACCCACTAAAATTAAATAAAGAACGAACTTAATTAGTTTTTGGGATAAAGCATACAATAATAATTAAATAATGTTCAATGTTAAATATGTAACAAAAGTAGTTGTCAATTGTCATAAGAAAATCGAAGGGCTTTGGATTTTCCATGTGGAGTTTTACGTGGGATGCTCACTACATTAGTTTTATTTTTGATGTAAAACGCAGACAACAATTTGGGGAAAGCCATGCAATATCTTGTTTTTAAATGTAAAACCATGCATGTAGGTTGGCAATTATTTACAAATAATACTTAGATAGAATCAATACGATTTTTGTTTTGGTTAATTATGTTGGCGAAGAATGGGTCTTATAATATTATTCTTTCCATTTATCATAATTGATTTGCGTCGAGCAGATTGATAAACTTCGTCTTTGTCTCTTGATCGAACTAAGTATGATTAAATTTAAAAATAGTTATAAGTGGTACCTCTAATCTCTTGCTATAAGAAATTAATTAAATTCCAATTTAGAATTTTAACGGAAAAATACGATGACTTAAGAAATTAATTAAATTATATATAGTTTGTTTAAATTAACGAATTATTAACAAAATGCCTTTTTCCTGTGGACTGTAGGGCTTAGAGAGAGGCTGAGGGAATCAGAAGCGGAGGCTGAGAGCTTTTAGTATAGGTGTGACGTCGTCATTGTACGGAAAATAGCACCTTCTCTCTCTTTTTTTTTTTTTTGTGTGTGTGGCACAGCCCCTTCTCTCTTTTTTTCTTTTCATTATTCTTCTATATGTTTAAAAGATTTTTTTTTGTTTTTAAATATCATATATGATAGAATATTCACTACCATGGACGTTAAAATGAAGATTACATAAATTCACACACACATATATATATATATGTCTTGGTCTGAATATACACCTCATAAAAAGTTGAAACTTCACCAAAAATATATGAGAGGATTAATATCACAAGCATAGACAGGTTTTTTAAAAATATATAAAATTGACTACGCAACTTGCATATACTTTTGAAGATGTTTCTTGTGAGAAATTACATAAATCATCACTGATTTTCTTTTTTTTTCCCTTATTTTTAAACATGAAAAATATGTTCTTTTTCATTTGATAACTCTTATAGATGAAACAAACATTTATAACTCGAAATACAAAAAAAAATGTCTAGTTAATTTTTTTCATATGACATTCCAAATTTTATGATTGTTATTAATTTTAAAATTAAGTTTATATCAATATTGAATCTACGAAAAAGAAAAGAAAAAAATAATTCGATAAAAACTGCAGTAAAAAAAAAAGAAGCACACCCACAATATAATTCGCATGCATCGTCTACCATTTGAACAAAAATACAAAAACAAAAAAGTTTCTATGATCAACCGGGATGATGATGAAAAGTGAAAACGAATGCTTCATACGATTTCAGAAATGTGGAAAGAAACAAGAAAAATCCACATCAGAAAATGACGAATTAATGGAGTGGAGTGTCTTTTAGATGTCCAATTAGATACAATTCAAATTCTTAGAGATATGATCATAATTCAACTTTGAGAAGATAATTCGTGGAAAAACAAGAATAGACAGAGGGAAGTGATGTGTGTTCCCATGATGAAGGCAATTTCGTGCTATAATGTCGTCCTCCTCAAATTTTCAGTCTGCCACTTCCCTCGGATCATTTCATCGAATCTCACCTAACCATATTAACTAACTGTTTACCACTCCACAACCAAATGGCTTCTACCCATTTCTTCTCCATAATTTCTCTCTCTCTAGAATTTAAGTTCATTTTATGAGATTGTGTAAAATTGAAGTAATTAGCTACTAATATTTGGGCTTTAACATAATTTTTACTGCACATGAGGGGAAAATTGTTTATGCGATTTACAAAACATAGTTTTTTGATAAAACATTGTTTATAATATGAACATCATATTTCAACAGGCCCTAAACACAACCTCAAATATTTACGTATATTAAACTAACAAACAAGGTCGTTGAAAAACATAAATTAGTATCTTTGTCAGTAATCCAGGATTTAATTTAATCTCTAACCATAGAGAGTGATAGATAAGAAAAAGTTGTTATTTATACAAAAAAGGAAACACAATGCAGGAAAAAAAGTGTGTGAAACTGTGATCACAAAGAGAAGAAATATTGTTTTTTAGGAAGTAGCAACACAGAAACATTCCCAATTTAGAAATCCTCTGTTTTCTCGATCCCCTTCATGACATCTATTTGATCTTTGAATTTTCTCAATAACCATCACTTTGATTTCTTCTTTTTCTTCTTCTTCTTCTTCTTCAACCTCGTATTCTGGAATCTCTTCTTCGTTATCCCTCTTCATCTCGATTATTTCTTCTTCTTCTTCTTTGGTCTCTGTCTCTATGTGGTCATCAGAATCAGTCAAGATCGCGAGTCGGACGCAGCCATTACTTCGGTCCTGTAAGCATCGATTGCGAGGCAGAGGTTTCACTGCCGTCATTACCAATCTTCCATTTTCACGGTGGGACTTGACTTGAATGCAGTCAAAACCTCTCATGCTTGTCAAAGGAGGTGGAAGTGAAGCCATCGCATTTCTCTTCCTATCTTGTCGTGATGTCGTCTTCGACGTTCTAGTTTCCATAGGTTGTATTTCGGATGAAACCAAGAACAAATCTTGATCGTTGATGACATCAGAGCCCGTCTCGCTACCGAGGCTTTCAGTGCACAATGCTAAGCTCTCATCGCTGAGAGTTCTACGAGAAGATGGAGAATGAACGTAGGGTAATAATGTCTTCTTGTCTTTATCATCAGAGCTCGAGTTTGAGATGGACTCGAGGAAGCTCCAACTTCCCGAGTTAGAGTCAGAGTTAGAGTCCGGGCTATGAGCTGACGAGGACAAGGAGGCTGCATTAGTGGTAGAAATGTTGTCTTGTGGAGTGATGGATGAGTCTTTGAAATGGGATTTGAGAGGTGTGGATGAGTGGGGATTGTTAGGAGAAGAGAGTCTGAGTCTTAGAGCTCTTGGCTCAAAGTGTTGAGACTCAAAATAAGATTGATACCCTTGATATACAACAGTTGCCATGGCCTAGGAGTTTTGGAAGAAGATTCTTGTAAGAGATTTTGTTGTTATGTGGAAACAAGGAAGCAGAGAGAGTAGGAGAGGAGATGAAAGGCTTTGGAAGTGAATTTGAGGGATAAGGAGAGGAAGTGGGTGTTAATTTGTAGTGCCTAAAAGTTACTTTTTCTACAAAAAAATAAAATAAAAAATTAATAAAGAATAATATGAGAAAGAATGGTTTGGTATAGTGTCTAGAGAGAGAGATGGTGGGGAAAGAGCTTTTCCACACTACCACTTGAATAAAATGAAAACTATTTATTTATGCCACATAATGTATGTATACGAGTGTTTTTTTTTTTTGTTCACAGTATATGAGAATATATCCATTAAAAGGTGAAGGAATAGAATAGGGACACTGTACAGTTCCATATGTGTAATAAACACTTGAAAGCATTTACGTTTTTATAAAGACAAACTTTTTTATATAGTAAAAGGAAAGCAGTTGTAGAAATGAAGGTAACTTGGTCAATCACAGTTTTTCACTTAAATAGCAAAAACAAAAAATATATATAATCGAGTCAGAGACGAGGAAGTACCCGATCCTCGTGCATGTGATGTGGCCCGAAAGAGGCTACCCACACACAAACAAAGAAGGGAAAGAGAGACTTTCCTATGAAAGTAGTAAAATCATAAAATGTAGTTTCAGAGCACATGTGTTTTTGAACCTAAATAAACGAAAAACGAAATAGAAAAATGGAGTCGAACCAAGCTAAATCACACTAGAAAAATGAAACGTAATTCATCTTATTATAAAAGAGTTCTAATAAAAATGTGAAATTAGGATGAATAACTACAAAATTTCACAAAATTAGCAAAGTATGTTTGGCTATGATATTTGTATATATATAGTTTACTCTATACCCAAAACTAGGACATAATAAAACCTAGGTTCAAAATATGTCAGGATTGATGTACCAAGAAAATATATTTGTAAGCCGAGGTATGTACTTTGATCAAAGTTAAGAAGAACTAAGAAGCTCGTATTACTCTGCTAAAATCAAAATAATTACTTCTAACAAACGTTTGTTTGTACACGGTGGAATAGTTGATATTTCGCCACCGCTCAATTTGTGTGTTTAAACTCTTTACATCTCCTCCAATTCATATATGTCTTTTACTTTGTACTACAACACTATGTATAACCGATTTCGCTCAGTTAACAATATTTTTGTACTTTGACCTTACTCAGAAAAAGTTATATTTCTAGGTCCATCACTGCACATCTATCTGGACGTCTATAAACCAGAACAGAAGAACGTGAAAAAGATTTGTTCTAATCACAGCTTCGATTAGATCTTGTAGTTATAAGTTATAATTAAAAGATTTTTTTCTAACGGCTTAAACGATTTTGGATAGATATAAGCCCTGTTCTTTTTGTAGTCGCAGCAGCAGCGGCAAAAAATGATAATTAACAAGTGATTTGCAAAACATTTATGCTTGTAAGAACCGCCGCTGCTGACTGCCACGACCCCATATACACAAATCTTCAAACGTCAGAAATTGCAGCGGCAGAACATGTTTAGTAAAAGCATAATCAACGATCGGCAGCGGCCAATTACAGCGGCTAGTTTTCTTTTCACTGTTATAGTTATTGCATTTGTTCATGACAACTGACGCTGCCGCCGCAACTAGCAAAAGAACGGGGCCATATTAAAATTTTACAACCTGTTTTTTTTTATTCCTTTTTGTCTATTTACCTACCAAACTTGAGAAAACACCGACAATGGACAAATCATGTTTCCCTTTGATGATAATGAAAATGACTCTTTGTTTCTTCTCCGTAATAAACAAAATAAGGATTCGTGTGCCGATTTAATTATCAAAAGAAAAAAGATTCGTCTGCCGGTCGATTCTTAAACCCAACTTACCATTTACCAACATGATAAAAACTGGAAAAAAAAAACATGATAAAAATAGCCCAAAAATGTTGAAATCTCTTTAAACCACACAAATATAATTAAATACTGTATAAGATTATGGGCATCAGTGAAGGCGTGAACATCTAGAGAGGAATGTTCGTGAGCTGAAAATATGCATGCATCATCCACGAAGAAAAAAACAATTACTGAAAAAAACAAAAGTGTGTCAAAAACACGCTCATTCAACAACACTGTATCAGAATGCAAGGAACAAAACCCATTTTCTGCCCACTTGTTAATTTTGACCTAGAGCGATAGAAAATAACCCTAAATACAAGAGCAACCTGGCCTCATCGAGGAGTTCTCAACTTGGATTTCTCAAAACATAAAATAAAAATAATTTTAGTAGGTGAATTTTTTAACAGTTAAGATTTTTTTCAACCTTTAAATTAATTTATATTTATATTTATATTTCTTGTATTTTTTTAGATATCAAATTTGAGAACTTCTTATTGGAATTGCTCTAACATTAGTAATGTTACATTACTATATGAACTACAAACAATCAAACCATAAGTAGATTATCGTAACAGGTTAAGCGGAGGGTTATTTCAGCTTCGCTATAGATAATTACCACCTGGTTTTGTTGAACGATATATATAGTCTAATCTTGTTAACAATGTACAGTCCTCTTGATCTGAGCAGTCATGTTGACTGAGGAATGGAGAGAGTGGTAAACCCTTTCCGGAGAACAAAAAGAAAAAGAACGAGAAGAATATAAGCTCTCAACTTTTTATTATTATTATAATTTGTAACGACGAAAATAGTTGACATATATATTTCTTACATCTAAGATTAACCATCATAATTCTTATGTGTTTTTTATTTTACTGCTTTGGTCGATTTTTCAAGATTGAATTTAGAACACATATTAGATCTTCTATATATATGAATAAAACACATCAATCTTAGATCTGCAAGTATTATAGGTTTAAAAATTATATTCAAATTACTTTCCGCTTATGAAGACGAATAGAAGAAAGCCACCTAGGTTTCTACTTTGGAATATTCTTTCTCAAATTCAGCACATTGTGGTTATGAATAGTAATCCAGGTTGGATTAAGTTAACATCAAACTTTGTCCTTTTTCTCTTTGGCTAGCCAACACTAAGTTTCTTTTACCCTCTCCAAGTCCAACCCATGTTACCCCTATAAAATCGTACGGAGTAGCTTATGAAGACACAGAGTTTTAGACTCGCGTGAATCAGCAATTGATTCCCCACTATCACTTTCGCTCTCTTATGTCTTTACTGTTTTTCAGATGCTTACGCTGTGTAATGTACGAGAAAACCCTAATTAAAACCCTTTTCTTTCTGAAAAAGAAAGGGACAAAACAACAGTTGCATACAACTTTTACAAGTAAACTAATGCCCTAAAGTCACAAATTACTCACTAGCTAGCTTTTCCTTAATTCTAACCCATGTGAATGCTGATATAACAAACCATGCTCGAGAGCAAGTGTGTTTGCGTATTTGTTAGTATTCTTTATATTTATCAGAAACAAACGATATGCAATTAATGAATTCGTTTAGTGTAAGAATCTCTGACAGTTTGAGACGCCAAGTTTATTTTTTTATTTTTTATTTTTAAATCCTTGAGATGACAAGGGATCTATTTGGAAAAGATTATATGAAGTTGAACTCATTTATAAAATCAATTAACAATCAAAATTCAAAACTGAAAAAAATCTAATTTATAAGAAAATCTGAAAATCTAATTTCTAAAAAACCTGTAAACATAACCGTAATAGGAATTGAAAACTAAAAAAACTACATGTTTATCATAAATCTGCACTATATTTCTATTTATTAAAAAAAAAATTCTTAAAATTTGCTTCTTTTTTTCGCATTTGAAATTTTGAAGGTTGCTTGATTTTTTATTTTATTTTTGTCGAAAAGGTTGCTTCATTAAAATACTAAAATGTTGTGTTTCTTTTAGTAAATAACATAGTAAATGTAACTTGTATAAAATAAATTGGGCCCTAACCTCTTTCTTCTTTTACCGTATAACTTGCAAGAAAGAAAGGCTAGCTAGAAAGTGTGAGCCGTTCCTAAATTTGAAGAGAGTGGGAGAGATTTTTTAGATTCTGGGTTTCCTGTAATGGAAAAGAATAAAGAATGTATATACAAATATAAGATAGCTAGCTAGACACCATCGATGAACTGTGTGTGAGCATAATAATATGCTATGCTAGTTGTGTGTTATATTATCTATGATCGCTTTAATTAGCTAGCGGACCAAAACTTTCGAGGTGTATAGCAGACATGAACACAAAGTGAATGCATAGTTTATAGTTTCTCACCAAATTCGACGAGAGACCATGCATTGTTGGTTTGGTACGAAGATACCTGAGATATATATTTATATATGACAAATAGATCTCAGTTTTTTCTTTTCTTATATTAACTTTTTTTTTTTCCAAAATAAGTACTCAGCTTCTAGTACTAGTAACAATTTACAATATATTCCAAGTGGATGATCACGCATTACTCACTAGTGGACTGCACTAAATATGTGAATAAGAATTTGTGTATTCGTATTTACGTACTGAGCTTATGCAAGTTGAATAATATGAATTGATTATTTGAACAACAAAGGTGTGATATATATGAACTTCTCTTGTTGTTTAATCGCATGAAGAACCTATCATCTTATCAAACTTTTTTGAAAAAAAAAATAAATCCCCAAAATTTTGTTTGTTTTTTTTATATAAAAGTGGAACCTGATTATTCTTATTTTTACTCAACTTCATTCATTATCAATTAATTTTTATTTCATTAACTTAATTTGGACATTACTAGTATCAAAGTCCGCTACAATAAAATAAAATAAAAATGATATCTGATATAAATTTTATAAGATTCAGCATACTGAATGAGTACATATATATGTTGGAAAGACTAAAATTCTAATTATTCTGGCAACATAAGTTCTACCCAAGAATTTTTGCAGTGCGAAGGAAAGCATGATCGATTTCACATCCAAAATGTAGGTATAGTTTGTGAGATCATCCATGCAGAGAATTAATCATTTTGTTTTCCTATCTTTGTTAGGATTTGCATTCTAGATTTTCCAAATCCAACTTCTCCGAAAAGACATACCATTTAATTATTCGTCGTCGATATAAAGTTTTTTGAAACCATCTATTTGTCTCCGTTGCCAATTTCACTATAATCGAATTCGGAGTTCTTATAAAAAAATTCATTTTTTTTTTGCTTTCTCTCTCTATTACGTACAATTTTACAATTTTTAAAAGGGGACAAAAATTTAAACGAAGAGAAGAAAACCTTATGTGGCAAATTAGCATCGTCCTAAAATACTCAGAATATCATTAGCGATTACCTTCAAGAAACATGTCGATCGATCAACGTGCGGTCCGATCGTTAAGTCCGGAAAATTACCCTCCCCAATTCAACACTCCTCAGTCTTTCTCCTGAAGGGAATCAAGAATGGAAATGATTTACCGGTTTAGTTTGATATACACTATTGGAATGAATAACATGAAAATAGTAATATTTAAAAATAGAGGATTCTATAACGTAAGCATGAGAGTAAAAAGTTATGACATAATTTAATCAAGAAAAGGTGGAAAAAGGAGCTGACCTGCAGACGTAATCTGTGGACAAATATCAGTCTACATATATTGAGTCTTTCATCACCGCATGTGGTCCTAAATTTCGAACCAACGCATAGAAATGAATTAGAAAGTAGCATAGCAACCTTTGGCCGCTTCAAACGATCGTGCTTTACTTTTTGATTTGTGTCCTATTACATAAAGATGCTTTCATTATATTAATTGAGTTTTACAATTATTAATTAAGTGAATACCGACAGGCGACACAAGCAAATTAAAGTATGAGAATTTTATATACGAAAATAATTTGACTTGTCATGTCACACAAGCCCCATGATGCGCGCGCGCACACACACACACAAATAAAATAAATAAAATACAGAGTGAAACTCGAATCGTTATCCATCAATATTAGTTATTTGTTTCAACTAATGGAGGATCTAAAGGCAAAGAATACGTCACACCACTTGAAATTAGTGGAGACAGAAACTTAAGCCTTACGTTTTGATGTATATAACCCCTACAAACTAGCAATAGTGTGGCGTTATAATGTTAAATGAGACTGTACAGTTTTAATCTAGATGTGTTGGAATATTTGAAAGCGCTTCTTTTTTTTTTGCGCTTTACAAAGATCCAATTTCTTTCGGATAATATGATTCCAGATTTCGTACTTATTCAAAAAGAATCTGCCAAGAGAAATAAAAATTGTAACCGAACAAATTTAATCATCCCAAAATTAGCATAACGCTACATCGAATCTAAACACATTATGCGAAACCAAAGTGTACATCTCATGGCTCAAAATGATTTGCATAAGCAAAAAACCATCTTTTTGACTAAATCTTAGTGGAGCCTTTATGAGCCACTCCTTGAAACTTTTTAAATTGTGACCATGAATTAAATTTTTAATTGAGCTTATATAGAAGCAATGCTTGCACATGTATATGAGCTATTGGTTAACAGAGTTCACGTATATATTTAGGTAGACAAAGAATATATAAAGAATTTTATGTATTGGCCACATAGAGTTATTGTTTGTCTCCCTTGCTTTTGTTGAAAGCATGACATCCACATGAAAATATCATTCTCATCCATAACTATTGACGTCCCATTCACATATCATCCAAGCAAACTATAACTTTCTCAAAGTAGATGTCAATTTATATGTATAATAACAACGGCTTTTCATTTAGTTGTACATAGTTTGGATAAGAATACCGATTCGATGGAACAAACACAGTCATGCATGAATACTCATATACATCGATCTATACCAAGACTAGAACAAGGATGCATGCCTTCGGACTTATCCAATTCAAAGTTCATTATAAGACAACACCGTGACCAACAAAAATGAAAATTTAACAAAATAATAGCAAGAGACAAGAACAACATGGATTTTTCAGCAGTGGGCAACATCTACAATTGTGCGCATAATAAAAGATTAATCATGTGATGAGTGATATATATAAGACGCAAGTATGTGTCTAGCACAAGTTGTGAATCACAATTGAAGGAAACGGAGCAAAGAATCTATAGGAAACGATATCTGCCAACAGCAATCAAACTACGATTTTCGAGATGAACCCAAAATGTGACTACCGTCCGAACAACATCTGCGTTGTCGGTGTTGTCTTATTGCTTATTTCTAGGAACCGGTACAGAGATTGCACGTGTGCCACCACGTGCTTCTTTTGAGAACTTTAAAATTTTGGTTTAAGTCCAGATGATCGTGACTTACCCGAGCGGTACGCTACATCTGATTGTAACGTGACAAATACAAAAACTATACAAATGTGATTACTATTGTTATTAGGTTTTTTTTTTTTAGATTAAAATAAATAAATAAAGTCCATATCGCAGTTTTTTTGTTGGTTTGTTTGTTTTTTGAACTAGCATAAGAGTTGTGGAAGTCATGCAACCTTTTTTTGTTTTTTGGTACCAAAGATGATACTTTAATACGTACATTTCTTGATGGACAATGATGTCTTATGAATCTGTTAAAAGAAATTAAACGTGTTAAAGCAAGAATTCAGATTTAAGCCCGATAGAGATACTAGTTGTCAGGCCGTAGATAAGGAATAGCCCAAGTTAAACAAATGGGCCTTAGTAACGGCTCATTAAGAAGAAGTGGAGGGTAATTGTGTAAATATAACAAGAAAGGAAGAGGAGGGTGAGTGGCTATTACGGAGTCGTAAACCAGATTCCTACCAAATTTCTCTCCGTCTCATCTTTGTCTCGGTCTCTCTCTCTCTCGGGGTCGTGTCTAAACTCTAAAGAGGCAAAGAGCGATAGAGAGAAAACTGAAAAGACAAAAAAAAAAAAAAAAACTCTCACATACACACACACACAAAAAAATATCAAATTTTGATAGAAGTTGAAATCGAAGGCGCGGATAGACATACAAGTTCCCGCCATGGTGGCTCAGCAGCTAGCAGAGAGCAGCAGCCGCAATTCTCGAGAGGACCCAGTTGAGACGACCAAGTCTCTGATCTGTGCTCTCAATTACATCTCTCGCGACCTCCCTTTGCCTCCTCACCTCTTCGCCGCCGTTTCTTCAATCTACCATGGCGCCTCCTCTCCTTCTCTCTCTCCGCCGCCTCCTTCTCCGCCTGTAAGCCATGCAATTCTCTCTCTCTCCCTCTTGAGCCTCCTCACCCTAGATTTTGTGTTTAACCCTTTTCTTTTTGCTTCGTTTGGGGCTTACTTGATCTTGTGATTTGTTTGTGGAGAAATTAGAAATCTTCAGTGTGGCTTTGTTTTGGCAATTCATTGTAAAGGTTTTTGCTTTAATCTGTGATTGGTCTTTGTTTTGCCAGGGGAATAATTTTACTCCTTTTGGAGGTGATTTGATGAGCGAGTTCGAGGATGCACTTTCGAAGCAGCGCACAAAGTGTGAATCAGGCTCTCGGTTGACAGAACTACAGGATAACCGGAATAAGACTCGTATCCAACGCCGTTTATCTGAACTCGAAGGTCATAGATCTAGTTCCATTCTCCCAATTTACTTCAGATTATCGCAAGTTGTGATTTTTTGTTACAAAAAACCCATTATGAACTATCTTTTCTGGAGACAATAAAATCGTATACTGTCCGAGAGGAAGGCAGCTGCTGATGTTGGTGTCTTGTGTTTATATCAGAATTACCTTCCACGAGAGGTGAAGACTTGCAAGGAAAATGCTTACTCGAGCTTTACGGTCTAAAGGTACCATCGCCGCCACATGTTCACAAGTGATCTTTTGTTATTATGTTACGTTGTTTGACTTGTGATACATTTGACACTGACACTTTCACCTTGGTGAGTCGCAGCTACGAGAATTGCAAGGCAAAGTTCGAACTCAGGTGAGCTCGGAGTTCTGGCTACGTATGAACTGTGCTGATGTCAGTACCCAGCTATTTGACTGGGGTATGATGCGCCTGCCTCGTCCATTTTATGGTGTTGGAGATCCTTTTGCTATGGAAGCTGATGATCAGTTCAGAAAGAAACGTGATGCCGAGGTCATTCACTTTCTTGCAACTAGCTATTTCGTTCCTGGATTTTGCTTTAACTTCCTAATCATGGAATCTCCCTATTGAGTGGCTCTTATATCTTAATTCATATTACTAGTTACTGTTTTGTCTTAAAAGATGGATTATATAGAAGTGATGATAAATCTTACGCATTTTCTACTTTCTAGTGCATTTGACATGATAAATTGTTTATAGTTTTCAAACTTCTTGCTTTGCATCGCTGATGTGTTCAAATTCTTTGTTCAGAGGTTGTCACGTTTAGAAGAAGAGGAGAAAAATCTGATTGAAACTGCCAAGAGGAAATTCTTTGCAGAAGTACTCAACGCAGTTCGTGAATTCCAGTTGCAAATTCAGGCGACTCAAAAACGTCGTAGGCAAAGAAATGATAGTGTGCAGGTATGGTATCATTTACGTACGCATTTATGGTGAAGGTAGTTCACATGTCCTTTATTTTTATCATTGTACAAGCCTCTATAAGATCCTTTTTTTTTTTTGTTTCTACATTATTTAACAGGCATGGCATGGGAGACAAAGACAACGTGCTACCCGTGCTGAAAAGTTGAGGCTAATGGCCCTTAAATCCGATGATCAAGAGGCATACATGAAATTAGTAAAGGAGAGTAAAAATGAAAGACTTACCACTCTTCTCGAGGAGACTAACAAACTCCTTGCTAATTTGGGAGCTGCTGTTCAGCGTCAGAAAGATGCTAAACTTCCAGAAGGCATTGATCTACTGAAAGACTCAGAATCTGATTTATCTGAACTTGATGCTCCAAGAAGTGAACCATTGCAGGATTTGCTACCTGATCAGGATATTGATATCACCGAATCTGATAACAATGAAGACTCTAATGATTTACTAGAAGGCCAGAGGCAGTATAACTCCGCTATCCATTCAATACAAGAGAAGGTAATGTTAATCTGTATGGTACATTTAGTAGCAGGATGGTTAATTTTTTTAAGTTGCTGCCATCTATGAGACCAGTAAATTTAAGTAGACATATGTATTTTTAACAGGTGACGGAGCAGCCTTCCCTTCTACAAGGCGGGGAACTACGATCCTACCAATTAGAAGGACTCCAGTGGATGGTTTCCTTATTCAACAATAACCTGAATGGAATTTTAGCTGATGAGATGGGTCTGGGAAAAACTATCCAAACAATTTCGTTAATTGCGTATCTTCTGGAGAATAAAAATGTGCCTGGGCCTTATCTGATAGTGGCTCCAAAAGCTGTGCTACCAAATTGGGTAAACGAGTTTGCTACATGGGTTCCAAGGTATGTGGCAAACAGTTTTACTCGTGGTGCTAGCCACTTCCATTGGTATGAGTCTGAATATAATTCATTCTGTTTTTGGACAGCATTGCAGCTTTTCTTTATGATGGACGTTTAGAGGAAAGAAAAGCAATAAGGGAAAAAATTGCAGGAGAAGGAAAGTTTAATGTGTTGATAACCCACTATGATCTTATCATGAGAGATAAAGCATTTTTGAAGAAAATTGATTGGTACTACATGATTGTTGACGAAGGTCATCGGCTGAAGAACCATGAATCTGCTCTCGCAAAGACTTTACTAACAGGGTACATATCTTTAATAGTTTTTCTGAAGTGAATGATGTTAGCTGACTGTTATGTTTAAAGCTACTTTGATTTATCTTCTCGAGAATGCTCTGAGGAATGTGAGTATATTATCTAACAAAAATTTATCCTGGATGCAGCTACCGAATCAAACGCAGACTTCTGTTAACCGGGACACCCATACAGAATAGCCTTCAAGAACTATGGTCATTGCTTAATTTTCTCCTCCCTCACATCTTTAACTCGGTTCAGAACTTCGAGGAATGGTTTAATGCTCCTTTTGCGGATCGTGCTAATGTCAGTCTTACGGATGAAGAAGAGCTGTTAATTATCCACCGTCTGCATCATGTGAGTTCTACACCCTATTTCCTTCAATTTCTTACCAAATTCTGTATGCAATGTTTTCAGTGTGATTCACTATGTCACTTTCAGGTTATAAGGCCGTTTATACTGAGAAGGAAAAAGGACGAAGTAGAGAAATTCCTTCCTGGAAAGACACAGGTGATATTGAAGTGTGATATGTCAGCGTGGCAGAAAGTGTATTACAAACAAGTTACAGACATGGGCAGGGTTGGCCTTCAAACAGGTTTGTAGCTTAACTCACTTATAGTCTCTCCTAATGTTTGCACTCATCTTTAATGTAAAAAAAAAAATGAATCAGAAAGTAAAGCTGATCCAATGCAAACGTAATTGTCATGTGCAGGATCTGGGAAATCAAAGAGTCTGCAAAATTTGACGATGCAATTGAGGAAGTGTTGTAACCATCCGTATCTATTTGTTGGAGGAGACTACAACATGTGGAAGAAGCCTGAGATTGTGAGAGCTTCAGGGAAATTTGAGCTCCTTGATCGTCTCCTTCCAAAACTGCGCAAGGCCGGGCATAGAATTCTGCTCTTCTCCCAAATGACCCGTCTCATTGATGTTCTTGAGATTTATTTGACACTTAATGATTTCAAGTACCTCAGACTCGATGGTACCACAAAGACAGATCAAAGAGGGCTTTTACTGAAGCAATTCAACGAGCCAGACTCTCCCTACTTCATGTTTCTTCTGAGCACTCGTGCGGGAGGTCTCGGTCTGAACTTGCAAACTGCAGACACTGTTATTATCTTTGACAGTGATTGGAACCCACAAATGGACCAACAGGCTGAGGATCGAGCCCATCGCATAGGGCAGAAGAAGGAAGTCAGAGTGTTTGTTTTAGTTAGCGTTGGCTCCATTGAAGAAGTGATATTGGAGCGTGCAAAGCAAAAGATGGGCATTGATGCCAAAGTCATACAAGCTGGACTTTTCAACACAACTTCCACGGGTAAGTCTCTCCGAAACAAATATATGGTGTATATATCGAAATGGCAGTCTCTTGATGTGGGCTTCGTGATTATAATAACAGCACAAGACAGAAGAGAGATGCTTGAAGAGATAATGCGCAAAGGAACAAGCTCACTGGGGAATGATGTCCCCAGTGAGAGAGAAATAAACCGGCTCGCGGCTCGTAGTGAGGATGAATTTTGGATGTTTGAGAGAATGGATGAGGAGAGGCGAAGGAAGGAGAATTACAGAGCCCGACTGATGCAAGAGCAGGAAGTCCCTGAGTGGGCATACACTACACAGAACCAAGATGACAAGTCGAACAGCGCAAAATACCATTTTGGGAGTGTCACAGGTAAGCGAAAACGTAAAGAAATCGTTTATAGCGACTCACTAAGCGAGGTACAGTGGATGAAGGCCGTGGAGAGCGGTGAAGACTTGTCAAAATTCTCTATTAAACAGAGGAGAGCGCAGACGGCAAGCAACACAAAAACATCGACGAGTAAAAAAGCGATAGAACCTATCCAAACGGTGAGTGATGGGACGAGCGAGGAGGAAGAAGAGGAAGGAGCTCCGGAGATGAGTGAGAAACAGAGAGGAGAGAAGTCTGAAGAAGAGGAAGAAGACGCTGAAGAAGAGAGTGATGAAAAGGCGATATTCAAGTGGAGTACTCATAAGAAGAAAAGGTCAAGATACTCTTTTACATGTTCTTCATCTGACTCTAGAGCTCAAAGTTCCAATGGAAGTAGAAGAAAATGAGAAGAGTAACGTGAGATCTGACTTGAGTTTGGTCTCTTCTTCTACCTGTCTGTGTGTATTTTTAGTAGTGTTTAGATGTACTTGCCAATGTGACTCTTGCCACTCTAACATGTAATACATTTATTTTAATTGGTCTCTGGTTAAGTTTAGTTTTTTCTCTGTTATTGGTGTTATTTTCTTGTATAAGGACGATTCTAGATTCGGGATTGAAAAGCCTTTTCATCAAAAAGAACTTTCTGCACGTGGCCTTTTGACAAAGTCTGCAGTTTACGTAGTAGTAAAACAGCAGCAAAACCACAACGAGAAGTCGAAAACCCTTGGCCAGTCGTTTTTCTTCCGTCTCAGTTGCGTTTGCGTTAGCGCTATATTTACAGCAAACCGTCATTCATTTTACACGTACGTTTGTTTTTATGTTTATATGTTAAACTATTGTGGTTACGCTATCTTCAAACACAGTATATAACACGTTTCTCATATGTATAAAATATTTGACCTAATAGACGTATTAAATTTTGAAACAATCGGATCCCAAATCCCAAATCTCTATTAGTAGATTAGGAACTAATAAAAGTAAAACACACTCACAAATCCATCTTCAAAATCTTCAAGAATCTTCATCTCGCTAAGGACTTATTTAGGATTGGACACGCGGTTTTCTTGAAAATCATCACCGTCCTTGGACAGCTCTGCTTATCCTAACAACATCTTAAATTGCATCTATGGTTATCTACGGACTACGGTTATACTTTCATAAATTTAACCCCTTTTTGTCACCATTAATTTAACTATATTTCACTAAAGAACTAGTAATATTTTCGAGACCTTTTGACCGTCATGGTCGGCCACAAAGTAGACGTGTATGAGCTCTGGACAAAATACAAACAGATACCATTGTTCTATTCTATTAATGCGACACGAGCACGCTTTGCATCCAAAGCTTTAATGCACATTCGCATTGGAGAAGCAAAGAAAAATACTGAGGAGAGGTAAACTAATACAATGCCTCCAAATATAAACTTGAAGTTTAAGATATATGTAAATAAAGTTAAGGAATTTCACACTTGGAATAAGAAGCAAAGTTAGTATGTGCCGAGCTTTGATTGATCTTTTTAAACCGCATGGAACATCTTAAAAACGGGTTATCTAATGAAAATGCTAACTAACCGGGAGTACTGGACCGCCGGTTTTAATTCTCAAATTCTGACATAAACCGCAACAGAAATAACTGAATAAAATAATATCTGAAGAAGACGAAAAAAGAAAGAGGCAAAAATACGAAATTTGGGAATACATATAATCGTCATCTTCCTCCTCTCTGACCTGTTCCTCTAATTGAATTCTCTCTGCTTTTTGTCATTCCTCATCTCTGGAGCTGGAGGGTCAACCCCCTCCTTCTTCCAAACCTAAACCCACTTTTTATGTGCTAACTGCTTCCCAACCACCGTCTCCGCCGCCATGTCCCATCTCCGCCTCATTCTCCTCGCCGTGTTTTCTCTCGTCTCTTCCTCTATATCTCAGCCGTCTTCTCCCGCGGGTATGCCCTCCTTCTCTCTCATTCTCTTTGTTCCATTTCGCATCCTTTATCTGTGATTTCCTTCCAATTCCGGATTTTTGATTTTCTAATTTTAGCGATTCTGATCGATTGCGGCGCCTCCGCGTCATCTGTTATCGACGGCCGGAGATGGCAATCCGACGAGGATTTCGTCTCCAGCGGAACACCAAGGAACGTCTCCGATCAAGTGCTCGACCAAGTCTTGATGACCGTCAGATCCTTCCCGCTTAGCCTCGACGGCACTCGTCGCAAGTTTTGCTACGTCGTCAGCGTCTCCCGCGGCTGGAAGTACATGATCAGGACCACTTATTTCTACGGAGGAGTCAACGGAAAAGGCAACCCGCCGCCGGTGTTCGATCAGATCGTCGACGGCACGTTCTGGGGAGTCGTCAATACCACCGCCGATTACGCCGACGGTCTCGCCTCTTACTACGAAGGGGTTTTTCTGGCGCAGGGAAAATCGATAAGCGTCTGCATTGCTTCCAATTCTTATACAAGTTCCGATCCATTTATCTCGGCTTTGGAGGTCGTCAGGCTTGATGGTACTGTTTACAATTCCACTGACTTTGGAGAGTTTGGGCTAAGTCTTGTTGCTAGGCATGCTTTTGGGTACAGTGGACCAATCATCAGGTAAGCTCACCTTTGGATGCTGGAAATTTAAAAGAAAAATCCAAGCTTTAGTGTTTGTTATCTAATCCAAATCAATGGATAGTCTGAAATGTTGAATCTTTCGAAATGAAAGCAATGTAGTCAATACCAGGAATGCTTTTTAGCTTGCTATTGGTAAAACTCTTAGATATATTCTTTTCAACATTCCTCTTATGAATCTGTAAATGTTGCTTTTCAGGTTTCCAGATGATGAATTTGACAGGTTTTGGGAGCCTTATTCGCTGAACTCGACAGTACCAAACAATCGGAAACTAGAAGTTTCGGGTTTCTGGAACCTTCCGCCTTCGAGGATATTCAACACGGATCTAAGAGCTACCCAGGTTCAACCTCTGGAGTTCACATGGCCTCCAATGCCCTTGACCAAGTCTTTTTATTATATTGCGCTCTACTTTGCCCATGATTCTGATTCGTTGGCCGATGGATCCAGAGTCTTCGATGTTTCTGTCAATGGTATAACATATTATAAAGAGCTCTCTGTCACTCCAGCTGGTGCGGTTATATTTGCAAGCAGGTGGCCTCTTGAAGGTCTCACAACGTTAACACTAAGTCCTAGAAGTGGCTCAAACCTTGCCCCTCTTATCAATGGTGGTGAAATGTTTGAGCTGATATCTCTTGGAGGGAAAACTCTTGTTCGAGATGGTAGGACTGTTAACAACATTGAATGGTTGAATTTAATCGTATGGGAGTTTGATATGCCATTAACTGCTGATAACATGCTGACTTTACGTTTCCTCGTCCTTGTGCAGTAACTGCTCTGAATGCGATTAAAAGCAGTTTCCAGAACACGCCAGCTGATTGGAACGGAGATCCATGTATGCCTAAAAATTACTCGTGGTCTGGAGTCACCTGCTCTGAAGGTCCCCGAATTCGCATAGTCGCTTTGTGAGTTGGAACTTTGCCTAATTGTGTTTTTTTTTTTTTTGATGCATCAGTTTGAGATTTACTAACGATGTTCTAATCCATTCTTGTTCCCAGGAACTTAACTAATATGGGACTTTCAGGTTCGCTAGCACCTGAAATTGCCAAATTAACAGCACTGTCCTCCATGTAAGTACCTTGACCAATGAACAGTTAGTTATATGCCTGAACGTCAAATTCATCAGTTGATATTCGTGTACTTTGACCAGTTGGCTGGGAAACAATTCTCTCTCGGGAAGTATACCTGACTTCGGTTCACTCAGATTGCTGGAATCAGTGTAAGCAGATAATCCTTATATGTCACTAGTTGGGCTGCATGTGCGTCTGTCAATGACGATAGGTAGAAATTGAACCGAGACTCATATAAGCTAATCTGATTCCTTTTCCCTGTAGGCACTTGGAAGACAACCGTTTCAGTGGAACTTTTCCTTCATTTTTCGGTACAATGCCACGCTTGCGAGAGCTGTAAGTTTCCATTCTCATTTTACTATTTACCGTATACGGTCCTTTGATTACTCTAGAATATGTTGTGCATGTTGTCTGCTTCTTCTGCTCAAGATTCTTGCTTGTGGATGGAAAAGACATAACACCTTATATTCGCTCAGTTATCCTTTTCCTTTTGCCATTTTGTCTTTTAGCTTTACTTTTTAAGATTCAAAGGCCATAGGCCCATAGTAAACAGTGCACTATACGACTATATGCTCAGGTCCATAGGTTTTCCTTCAACCTAAGCCACAAAATGAGAAAATTTGAGCCTATATGTCTTCTATTCATCATTGCATTGTCGCCATTTTGTTGCCATGGGCATGAATATCTGACTTAGTTATGTGTGTTTTGTGGATATTTAGGTTCCTACAAAACAATAACCTAACTGGCCAAATTCCTAGCAATCTTCTTCAGAAGCCAGGACTTGAGCTAAGGTAAGCTACAAAATTACAAGAGTGGTTTTCACCATGAATATGTCTCATATTGAATTGGCTAATACAAATACTCTCTGATGCTTTATACTTCAGGACTTCTGGTAATCCCTTTTTGACTCAGCCGCCACGTTGATTCGGCCTTTTAAGAAGAAGACGACAATGATTTGAGTTTGTGTTATAGTTTTGTAGAGCTTGTGTGTAAATTAGAAGCCTCACGTGTACAATCTACTTAACATATCTTAATGCTTCATTCTTTAACACTTTCGGGGGACAAGGGAATACTGATTGCATATGTTGTGTAATGGGAAAAAAATATACATCATTGTTGTATTATGAATCTTTGTGATGAACGGAGTTTATGTGTTTTCCTCTAATTAAGAAAAAAAAAAAAATCGGTCCTATTCTCACCTGGAATCAGACTTGTAGATTTTTTTTTGGGATCAAATATCTATCAATATGTCAAATAAGATAGTAACAAGAGTACAAGAGAAATGTGAATAACGAGAGCTGTAGCCTGAAGAAGCTGGAGCCCAGTTTCAAAATGGTGAAGCAGAATCAATTGGTGCAGAGAAAAGTAAATTTTAGAAAACATCTGAATCTTGCATGTGCCCATCAGTCTTTCATCACTCACTTTCTCATCATTAACTAACAAACAGATTGCTCTGTTCTTTCTATCTCATGGCTCATCATTTTTGTTTTTGACATTTACTCTTTGTCTCGCACATTTCACATCTCAGCACACAACAAATCTAAATCACGTTTCTATCTGTTGATAACTATATACTTTTGGATCCAGAAAGAACGAAAGAAAATGGAGTTTAAGAACAGAGGAACAGATCTTACTCGAATTTCTTGACACTGAACACTCTTAACGCATTAGATCTCAGACCACAAAGCTTAATGAAACAGAAAATACACCTGAAAAACGCTTAATCACATGCATTCGAGCTACAGATCACATCTGAGAATCCGAACATATCAACCAAAAAATTGTGTCAAATCGAAAGATAGATTCCAATTTTTCATGTGCGTTTCTCTGCTTTGTTCTTCTTAAGCGCAAGTGGAAACAGAGGAGGCAACGGAACAGAGGATTTAGAAGGTGTGCAAATAGGAATATGAATCATCGGCCTAATCCTCATACTCGCCGATCTCGTCCTCTCTAATCCTTTCTTACCTTTCTTCCCTTCTCTCTCTCTCTCCTCTCTCTTCGCCGCCGCATCCTCAAGCGAGCTCGACGATGACGTGGAAGACGACGGAGACAACGACGAAACCGTCCTCACCGACGAAGACGACGACGAGTTCCTCTGTTTCTTCAACCGCAAAAGCTCTTTCCAGAGAACTGTGCATTTAGGAGGACGAGGAGATGGATCTTCGTCTATAAACCAACTCACTCTGTTATTACTACTACTGTTATTCTCTTGATCTTTGTTCTTCTTCATCGCCACTTCCCCTTTACGATTCTCTTCTTCTACTTCGTCTTCGTTCGTCTTCAAGTTAACGTTTTTAAGCTTCTCCGAGTGCTTTGCCTGCCAGAAAGGAAGCAACTTTCCTTCCGAGAAGAGCTCGTCGGCGGTATGCATCCTCTGTGGACTCACATTTTCCGACAAGAACTCAAAGTCGGCGACTTTCACTGACCCTTTGACGACCTCTTTCTCTAGTTCCTTACACATTACGGGGCTGATGCAGATGAAATCTCCGCCGTCGGATAAATCAGCTGAGAAAGAGATACGAGGTCCAATCAACGGTGGTGATTCCGCCTTTGAAACCGCCTCTGAAACCATATCTTCTGCTTTCTCTCTTAAGATGAAGATTTGGTCGACTCGAGTAAGTGATTGATCTCTACTTATAAACTTCGGTGGAGGTAAGAATTTGTGAGCAAATCGTGCTATAGACGTGTGGCTGATTGGTTTGTGTCTGTAAGTTTAAGAGAAGAGTTCGAGCTAGTGGTGGACTTTGTGAGAGTAATGGATGATGGAGATAATAAATAAACAAATGAACGAGAGAGAGAGAGAGAGAGAGAGGTCTGAAAAAGGAGAGACAGAGTGAGTTCATAATTAATCAATTCAATTAATTATAATTAAATTTAAGTAAATCGAGTTTAGAATAGTACTAATGAGGAAGACGACCACATGGACACGTTAGGGGGAGACACAAGCAGACAAATTACAGACATGTAGTTAGAGTTGTGAGTTTGAGATTAAGTCTATTGGAGATTAAGAATAGAGGTGAGCCATGCAGTGATGCAACTGTACAATTATATATTTAAAATCTTACATCGATCGAGATTGAATTTAAAGAAAATAAAAAACCATTGTTTTCTGATAGAGAAAAGGATGGATCAGTCAATGGGAGTTGGGAATTAACGAGAGAGGACATGAAGAAGGGTAATGAACAGCTAACACATGTCGGCACATGACCTCGCGCGTTGCATGTGATTTATTACACATGATTTTTTGGGGTTCAAATTTAGAAATTACATACATGTATATAGCATGTTTGTTTATCAATGCAAATGATGCCGTTGGATCATCTATTTACAAAAGGGCCTATATGAACAAAAGAATTAAATATGATAGCAACTTATCAATGCAAACGAAAGCAAATGATACCGTCCGAGAAAACAAAAGTAGTTTAATTTCAGGTTCGTTTTGAAAAACAACAAAACCTGGTTAGTGGTTACTGGTTACTAAACTACTCGTAACTATGGATGCATCAAATTTTAGCCAGAAAGAAAAATAGCAACAAAATATATTTCTCCATAAGACGCTCATCTTTAAAATCACAAGCTTTGAATGATGGAATTTTTACTTCGGATCCGAGGGTTTAGTTTTCTATTCTCATTTAAGGTTAGTATTTGTATTCAGCTGATCGATAGACAGATATATAGATATTAAGACCAAGGAAATTTTGTTCGCAGTGGGAAATTTAATTATTATTTTGTTTTGTTGCAACAACAAAATCATGTTTGTTACGTTATTCATAACTTATTGTTACACGAATTTCAGCGGTTCACGACCACAAATATAAAGATGATAGGAAACCAACAGAATTTATTTGTGAAAGTTACTTATCAAATCACAAAACTAAATTGGCGACATGCGAATGGACATGATTTCATTGCTGTTACCCATAAAATCAAAAGTTTAAGATGCAGTTAAGCAACAATCATACAACCATATTATACACTTTTGTCTTTGGCCTTGTAAGAAAATTGGATTTTCTCTTTTTGTTTTTTGTTTTTGTAGTTTGCATTTTCTTTATAAGTTATCATGTAGAACCAAAGTCCATAAAGTACCAGCAGACAGCATTTAAACTTAGTAATATTTTCTCTAAAAGCAAAGTTATTAGCGTTTTTCTTATTGGTGAATATCTATTTTTGTATATTATCATAATATAGAACACTAAATAAGCAAACTATTGTGTATGGAGAGACAGAGACAATAATAATATGGTAGATATTGAAAATAGTATGATTATGAATAAATAAATGCAAGTAAATACTTGGAAGCACGTTGAGATGCGGGTTTCTTGGTGTTGGACCACTCGCTTTGGTTCTATTTTTTTTTTTCATTATGTCAACGTTTTGGTTCTAATTTAGTCTGATTATTTTTATCGTACATACTAAAAAAATACTATATTATTGTTATTATTAACTCCAGAGTCCTTCTTTTACGTATGCGTTCACCGAAGAGTACGATTAACTAGATCTGTTGGCCTCTTTTCAAAGGGGATATAGTATTTTTGCAATGATTAGTTTTAAAAGACTCATATATATATGTTTTTACATCCACTCTCAATTTCTCACACAAATATTTTCACAACAACGCAGTTTAAACGATCAAGTTGAAAACTCTCGTGCATGTGTCTGTTCGTTAGCCTCTTTTTCTCTTTTGCTCACTTTGAGTAATCGTTTGTCACTACAAATATCCATCCATTTATTCTCAATCGTTTCTTCGACGATTAGAAAAGATTTGAAAAACATACTTAATTATGTACCATTTTCTTAATCTGTTAAATCTATAAAACTGGGACGAAATAATTCCATAATTAATTCCCGTACATCGTCTGTTTCAACGACCGCATATTTAATTATATACGTTCTTTCGTTTTTCAGTTCTCTCATGTTTAAACTGGGCCGCGATTATTAGTGATATCGATAGAAAATCATTATCCCCCCTATACGAAAAAGAAAATAGAACGTCCAAAAGCATCCACAGTCTTGTCCAAAATAAAATGGGCCTTTAAAGGTCATTTTACTGGGCCCAGCTGTCTCATCTAGGTCTTTTATCCAATGGGAAAAGCAAGTGACGTAAAGAAAAATATCAGCCATCCCGTTCAACTTATTTCATCTTCATTCTTTAAAATATTGAACTTCCAGAAATAAATTGAGGAGTATTTTTTTTTTTTACGAAAATAAGTATAAGAGGATTTTTGTTTTTTTATAATTAGGTAGTTAAAGAAAGCAGGGAACTGCTTTTTTATTTAGTTAATAATTTAATATAGATAAGAAAAATTCCCACCAGTTAACTTTACTTGGTTAAAATGAAATCCCTCAAACTAACAATTGACACCGGTTGGATTTTTTGTTGGGAAATTTAGCTCAGAATGCTAGATTGAAAATCAAATTGTCCTTTTATGTTTTCTTCATCTCAAATTGTCCAATTATGTTTATGAAATATTTTAATCCGATTTTGCCCCTACATGAAAAAAAAAATTTGATTTTCAAAACAAAATATTATTATATTTTTAAATATGTTTAGTTTATTAAATCATCTAATAAAAATAAATAAATAAAATTTTAGTTTATTAAATCATATAACAAAAATGGAAATAGATAAATCATCTAAACCTTCTCCGACTAATTAAAAACCTCATCCTCTCCGCCTCGTCGTCTCTAAACTTTTTTTTTGCGGCTAGGTGTACTCTTCTCCGGCGATTCAACGCTTCTCCGGTGATTTATCAACACTTCTCCGGCGAATCTCAACGCTTCTGTACTCCCTCTCTCTCTCTCTCTCTATTTCATCTAAATATCCTTTTCTCTATCTCTCTTTTAAGACCAATTTCGAATTTCTCCCTGATATCTAGAAGAAGGTTCTCAAGCTCTCTCATCCGAGTTCTTCTCTGCGATTCGACGCAGATTCTCCTTGCGTAACCAGTGAGTGGATCTGGTATGAATTGAAATGTGTTTTCTGTATTGAATTTAGAGATCTTTGTGTTTGTGCTTGCGATTCTGTTAAGTGATTTCGAGTTCCGAGATTGAAGAAACCTGAATTTGAACTACAATTAGACTTGGTTGATTCCCCGTTGTAGTGAGTAAGTCATACTTGTTGGTTTGTTGCAGAGTCAAATGGTGAATGTGGTGAGGCCTTGTTGGATTAGTAAGCTGGAACCACTTGATGGAATGTGGCATTTAAGTGAGAACGGGACACCTCGTGGTCAGTTTGATGTCATTGTCATTGCTCACAATGGTAAGAAACCGTATTAATCTCTTTCTCTCTCTCTCTGAGCTTCAGATGTTTTGTTATATCTTCTTTTTATACAAATAGGTTCACCTATTTTGTTCAGGTAAATGTGCGAATCGTTTGCTTTCTGCATCAGGCTTACCCCTCGTTGCCAAACAGATGAAGCTAAACAATATCTCGTACAACAATTAAACCCTATGACTTCTTCTGATACCATCTTTTTTTTTTTATTCTAGAAACTTGATCTTAGTTCCATATGGGCGCTATTAGCAGCTTTCGATGATCCTTTTCCTAGAGTGAACTTCGAAGGAGCATTTGTGAAAGGAGTTGAATCATCAAGTTACCTGAGGATGCTCAACTTCTACCCGCTTGTGAGCTGGTGAGCTACTGCGGAAAGATAGCTCTAACGAGGGAGTTGTATTGCAATGGTACACTTGACCTGTGGGTTCTAGAAGACGCCAGCAAACAATGATAGTGTAAAATCTCAATCTTACTTCCTTCTTGGAGAAATTAAGCTGGGTGTAACATACTTTGGTTCAAGGGTGCAGCTAGTCCCCGCGAGCTTATATTTTGCACCGTACTATGCCACTATACCCCCTTCCTTCTTTTTCCTTTGTTACGATCTCAAGAAAAACAATGCCAAAAGAGTTGTGATTGATGAAATTGGAGATGGCATATGCTGATATCGAAGTCTTTGTCAATCACACTGAGAGTCCTGCGGTTTTGGACAGACGTTCGTTAGCTAATCCGTTGATGACTAGTGTTTTTGGTGCTGTTTGACCTGCTCCTGTTCTGGTTCAAGCTTTGTTAAAGATGTCGGATCAATGGCATTGCATGGTTGTAATTATGAAAATGCAGTGCTGGAACTGAGACACTGTTTCACCCATTTATTCAGTTTTTTTTTTTTTATCAATGGCATTGTATTATCATAGCATCTGTAGGTTTAAGCGGTGCAGCCCTTGGAAACCATGTAAGAGAAGTTTTCTACAATTACTCTTCTTAAAAAGATTGGTTGTGTCTTAATTTACGGTGAGCAGAAGAGAAAGATAACAAATGTTTTTGTTATTTTGCTCCTCTGTTTTCCCCTGTAGATTGCGGATCTCCTGCAGAGCAGTGAACTAATCCGGAAGAGTTTGCATTCGGATTACATGATAGGTTAGGTCCTCTTGCTTGCCGTTATATTGGACAGTTTCTGGGGGAGAAAATGAAGAAGCTAATGCATATCAATTTATGTGGATAAATAAGATAAGACTACTCGTACTTGATCAATAAGCAAGAGACATGGATGCAAAATAAGTTTAGCAAAGCATTCAGTGACTTCAGCTTCTTCGTTGGTGACTAAACAACGATCGGTTAGGGATGCTACATGAAAAACAAAATATCGAAAGAAGCAACTGTATTTTTCTAGTTATGAAAGTTTTGTTTAGGCTCTGAAAAAATCAAAGAAATAGAAAAATAGTATTTTCAGTTGTACGACTGTGTTTAGTGCAACAGTGTCGGTGCTTAGTTATTTAGTATTTACTCCACCCATCCGCGGCTTGATCTGCGGTCGACATGGTATCAATATGATAACTAGAAACCCTATTATGGCTCAATTCGTATTGTAACCCAGAGTCAAAACGAGGTATAACTTACACTGACTTCCTCGTTGTTAAGCTAAACCAAAAACGGATCTATTTCGAGTTCGATCATCACTCATTTTAAACTGGACTATACAACTGCAAACCACAGCTACAAAGACTGGTTTCTTGAAACTGGTTTCTACAAAAGTAAACCTAATTTTCAAAGCTTTTTTTTTTTAGCCTTTTAACATAAGAAAACTTGAGCCTTGTCTGTGGTGAAGACAAAATATGTTTTTGGGAAGAGAAAAACAACGATGAAGATGGATGAAGAAACGATGGAAGAAAAAAAGATGGGGATGGAGGGGAAGAAACGATGAAACAAAACAAACCGTATCCCTAATTTACAAGTTTTTTTGTTTTTTTTTTTAAAAAACAATTCGATTTTCAAGTTTGTTTGTTTTTTTAAAAAAATAATATGGAAAATTAGTTATTTTAGGATATAGTTTAGATTTTGTAGAATATTCAGTAACCATATCCAATTTATTAAGATTTTTTTAACTGAATAATACAGAATATGAATTCTAACCAAGATAGAACAATGACAAATATATAGAATATATATCCTATAGAGGGTTAGAACAAAGAGAAACGGCTAGAAAATAAATTCTATTCATGGTTAGAACATAGAGTAATGGATATGATAGAACGAAACTTATTCTAACCAAAGTAGAACGAAGACAAAAAGTTAGAATATACATTCTACCCAGAATAGAAGATAGAACAAATGTTAGAATAGATCGACACGTATTCTATCGAAGTTAGAACATAGACAAAAGTGTAGAATATGTATTCTAACCAACTTAGAACATAGGCAAAGCTTCAGAATATATATTCTATCGAAAGATAGAATGTAGAACAAATGATAGAATAGAACCGATCCATTCTATGCCACCCTAGAATCTTTAGAAAAATTAGAACCTACATTCTAGACAAAGTAGAACTATGACTAATACATAGAATGTATATTCTAACCTAAAATCGAAAATATTTTTAAAAATCCATTATTTACAAAATTTATATGAAAAAATATTTATTGAATATTATCTTTCCTTTTCTATATTTTTCGGATTTTTTCAAATTTTAAAAGTTATTTTTATGTATTTTCGAAAATTAAAATAAGGGCAATAAAGTCCAGTGTTGCCAAAAAAAAAGAAAAACATAATGGGACAATTTGATTTTCAATCTATCCTATTTAGATAAATCTCCCTTTTTTGTTTTCAAGTAAAAATCCAATCATAATTAAACAATTTCACCAATTAAATAGAAACTTGTTGCCAATATTGCAATACTATCCTTTAACTATTTTGGATCTCTCATATAAATTATTATGGATACATTAAAAGCAAGAGATCTTTACAAATCAATGTGTCAAAAGTACATGTATAGTTATTCCGTTATTGTTAAAGAAAGAGAGATTTAAGCGAAGGAAATGAATGAGATCTGCCTAATAAATTTGTTTGACTTAACAATAACGTTTTATCAAAAAAGCAACAACAAAAAAAACTCCACCTAATTACTGCCATAAAAATCAATACAGATTGTAATCCGTTAACAAAGATCAATGTATCCAAACTCCTTCTTAAAACTGTCCATCCTTCTACGAATTCCTGTAAGAAAAATAGCATATAAGTTATGTACCCTAATACATTTTACATTCAAAATCAATCAACAACACTAGAATCATGACCAAACGACGTATTTGCTACATAGTTTCCGGAATCATTTCCATCCTCTTCATCACCTTCATGATCATTTTGGTCCTTGCGCAGACCGTGTTCAAACCAAAACATCCGATATTACAAACCTTGTCCTCGACTGTGGAAGGCGTATCCACACAGGTATTACCACCACTTAACGTCCAGATCAACTTCACCCTCACACTCCAGATGCTACTGAAGAACCCTAACCTCGCGGATTTCGAATACAAGACGGTGGAAAACTTGGTTTATTACAGGGATAGTCTAGTTGGAAACCTCACTCTTCCTTCGAGCACACTCCCTGCCGAAGGCTCAGTGCTTTTGCCATGTCCTCTTATCCTTCAGATCGATAAATTTGTTGCCAATTTAGGTGATATTTTGCAAGATATATTGCAAAGGAAAATTGTGATAGAGACCAAGGCAAATATGCCAGGAAAAATAACAGTTTTGGGAATCTTTAAGGCACACGTGAATACATTATCGCATTGCAAACTCGAACTTAGCTTTCCTTCAATGGAAGTAGTGAATCAAGTGTGTGAGCTTGACGCTAAGCTGTAAAGCGTTGATGTTTTCTCAGGCAGACTTAAGCTTGATATAAGGTAGATTAGCTCTAGTTTCCTGCATGTTGTCATAAAGATTGTATGCTTAATCGTTGTTCTTTTCATTTTATTTTATTTCCATTTCCATTTGGATATTGAATCTTGATGTTTTGTTAAGTTGTATCCACAAAAATCCATGTGATGGCTAAACTCTCGAAGAAAGAAATAGACAGTTTGACTCGTATATGAGATCAATAGTGAAGTATCGAAACGATAGAATAGTCAAATAACAAAACATTTAGCTGATCAGTCTACAAATTACGTAAAATAATAACGAAAAATCGATTTAGTCAAATATGTGAGGTTTGAAGAACATATGTTTTTGTTATACCAAATCTATACCTAGAGATCGTATGATCCATGATAAAAAAAAAAAAAAAAAAGGGGTGGGTCTGTTATCTTTTTTTGTTTGTTCAAACTTCAAAAAAAGTTGTTTATCTGTATTTATTTATTTTGATGGCAAATTGATTAGAAGTTTGTAAGATTCACGAAAGGAACGGATAGCGACATGAGAAAGCAGAGTTAGAAAAGCGTGCCCTCCTTTTATTATCATTAGTCAAAAAAATTCGGATCATTCTCTCTTTTCAGATTCCGAATCGGAGAAATGGATTCTTCCTCCGCCGCACGCCGCCGCATTAACGCTATCCATTCCCATCTCGCCACGTCTTCTCGCTCTTCCCCTCTCCTCCGCTCTAATCCCACCGCCGGCGAGTTCTGTCTTGGTCGGTATTTCATCTTCTCTTCTCACCTCTCTCTCTCTCACATGTAGCTACTAGCTTCCGCTTCTGATTCCTTTGTGTGTTTTCCGATTGTGATAAACAATCAGATAATGGCTTTAGTGTTGTGCTTCCCGAGAAATTGAACACTGGCAATTGGAACGTCTACAGGTTCTCTCTCTCTCTCTACGATTCACCTTCTCTGTTTCTCTTCCTTTCCGTTTTAATCTCAAATTTTTTTTTTTTTCTTTCAATTCGTTAGATCTGCTAAGTCTCCGTTCAAGCTCGTTAGCAGATTCCCGGATCACCCTGACATCGCCACTCTCCATGACAACTTCGAGTAACGGATTTGAATATCACTTTCCATCTTCTGTATCGAATTTCTTCTGATCACTACTTGTTCGCGGAATATGTAGGCATGCTGTTCATGATTTTCGGGATTACAAGTATTTAGGAACTCGTGTTCGGGTCGATGGAACTGTTGGAGAGTGAGCTGCTTACTTTCTTTACTGGTTTTGTCTTTTACGGCTTCCTCTATCCCCTATTTTCTTTGAAGCTACTCCTACGTCTGACTCTCTCTTCTTCTTCTTCTTCTAAGCTACAAATGGATGACATATGGAGAAGCTGGCACAGCAAGAACTGCTCTCGGTTCTGGTTTAGTTCATCACGGAATCCCCATGGTAAACCATTTTGATTCTTCTTACTGATTTTTCTCTTTCCCGCCTTCAAAACAGTTTCAGCTGATTGTTTTCTTCTTCTACCAGGGATCTTCTGTTGGGATTTACTTTATCAACCGCCCAGAGTGGCTCATTGTTGATCATGCTTGTTCCTCTTATTCTTATGTCTCTGTTCCTTTGTATGATACTCTTGGTAGGTTTTCTGCTTACAGCGTTTTGTTTCCGTTGCAAGTTTCTTAGGGATATTTCTTATTATGCCCTTTTTTTTTCTTTTTTTTCTTTTTAATTGCTCAAGGTCCTGATGCTGTAAAATTCATCATCAATCATGCAACTGTGCAAGCCATATTTTGTGTGGCAGAGACCTTAAACTCCGTGAGTCATCAATCTGCTGCTTGAATTTTTTTTTTTTTTTAATTGCTTACCTGGATGATAGTGAGATTCTTTTTTTTTTTAAATCTTTTTTACCTCTGGCTCAAATGCTGTGTATGTTGCTGACTGTTTTCCTTTTGAGTGCTTGTACATATAGCTAAATGATCGTTTTTCTGACGTCTCTTTGCTTGCTTTCATGCTTGGGTTATTGCTGGAGTTTGCAGTTACTTAGCGGCTTGTCTGAGATGCCAAGTGTACGCCTCGTGGTGGTACGAAGAACCCTCCATTTTTTTTTTTAATTGATTACGCTCGCGTATTATGATTACAGCTTTCAGATTAATCTTTCTTCTTTCTGTTTCCGATACTTCTCATGTACCAAGTAGGTTGTTGGAGGGTTGAATGAATCTTTGCCTTCGCTTCCCGCATCCGCAGGAGTGAAAGTTGTATCGTATTCGGTGTTACTGAATCAGGTATGCTCTTCTCTGTTATCTGCTCTGGAAACTGTAATGCAATATCCGTCCTCTGAAGATAAGCAGGATTAGGGACATTCTATCAACCAAGTGTTTGCGAATTCATAACACATGTTCCGTTAACATATATACAACACTGGGCACCTATTAGTCATACATGCACAAGTCTACATCCATATCATTATACTTTTACCTATAATTCGACTTCATTTTATATCAGGTCCACACCTAGACCTTTCCCACATATCTCATCATAGTCTTCTCATTGAAGCATCACGTCTTCTGCAGTTGTGGTACATGTTGCTTTCACAGTTTTCTGACCACACAAATTTGTTTCAGGGCCGCAGTAACCCTCAGCGGTTTTTTCCACCAAAACCCGATGATGTTGCAACCATATGCTATACAAGCGGAACAACTGGGACCCCCAAGGTTTTGCTTACTTGAGATTTTATTGGTCTTCAAATCTGAGACAGTACTGTTCTTCTTTACAGTCTATAGCATCTAAATTATTATTTATGTTACCATGTATGCCTCATTCCTCCCTGGCCTACTCTTCTTCTGGATGAAAAGGGAGTCGTATTGACCCATGCAAACTTGATTGCAAATGTTGCTGGATCCAGTTTTAGTGTGAAGTTTTTCTCTTCAGATGTGTAAGTGCTTTCCTTCTTTAAACTATTAGACTAATAGCAAAAGATTTTAAATGTTCTCCATTTGTATCTGTTTACTACATGTACCTCTATTCTTAGAATTCCCATTCTAAATGGTCTTTGTTTCAATTAAATACTTGCAACTAATGTTGTCGTACTCTCTTATACTTTCCAGTTACATTTCATATCTTCCGCTGGCACACATTTACGAACGAGCAAATCAGATCCTAACAGTGTACTTTGGAGTTGCTGTTGGTTTCTACCAAGGGGTTAGAAACTGAACTTTCTCCTTTTAGCCAACTATTTGGCATAACGTCTGAAATAATTAGCTAGATTCTATCCCTAGGTCCATCGTAATGCTTTTGATAAATATCCACTGGTTTGCATTAAGAAATAATGATAGACCTGTGTAACTGTAATCTGGTCTTTGCTTATGCCCCCACCCTCAGGTTCTTTTCTATTGATTTGATTGGACGAACCACTTTCGGAACTTTCTGCAGGACAATATGAAGCTACTGGATGATTTGGCTGCCCTTAGACCTACTGTATTCAGCAGCGTCCCTCGATTATACAATAGAATATATGATGGGTAATAATGGCTTCAGTTTGTTGATATGCGCTCTCTGCTATTTTTGGTGGTTCACTGAATTAATGGTAAAATTGTTGTTGCTAGTATCACTAATGCAGTAAAAACCTCTGGTGGGCTGAAAGAGAGGCTCTTCAATGCTGCCTATAATGCAAAGAAGCAGGCCCTCTTGAATGGTAGGTCCTGTCATGCACATAAAGTGGATTGCGATAATAGGCTTAATTACATTGAAAACAATCTATGTACTTCTCTAGTTTTATGTTGTAAATACTGACGCAGCTTGGGATTTTGATTGCGGTGGAGTTCTAAGGGTTGATAAAAATATTTTATTTATACATTTTTGGGCTTGATTTCCTTTGTATGCGTACTGTTTGTTCAGGAAAGAATGCTTCTCCAATATGGGACAGGTTGGTATTTAATAAGATAAAGGACAGACTTGGAGGCCGGGTTCGTTTTATGACGTCTGGGGCTTCACCTCTGTCTCCTGAAGTCATGGAATTTTTGAAAATGTAAGTTGTTCGCATTTAAAAGATTGAGTTCTGTCATACTATACAATAAACTTTATCCTCAATAATGAACGCTTTTTAGTCCCCGATATCACCATTCCTAGTTCATGCATTATTATACTGGCTTTAGTTTCCCTTAACTTCGTTTGACATTTTATATATCTATCGATTTAATCTTGTAATATGACTCTACCCCAGATGCTTTGGAGGAAGGGTAACAGAGGGATATGGAATGACTGAAACATCTTGCGTTATAAGTGGAATGGACGAGGGTGATAACCTCACTGGACATGTTGGCTCTCCTAATCCAGCTTGTGGTGAGCTTTATACTGGCTCTACGAAAGTAGAGTAATAAATATACAATTTAAATCGCTGTGTGATTTAATATGCATTCCTTTTTCAGAAATAAAGCTTGTGGATGTCCCGGAAATGAACTATACATCAGCGGATCAGCCTCATCCCCGCGGCGAAATTTGTGTTAGGGGTCCTATCATTTTTAGAGGCTATTACAAAGATGAAGTTCAAACGTATGAAAACTCATTGCATTACAAGTTCCTCTTTCACATAAACAAATTGTACCAAAATTTTAATCCTTTCAGTAAAATGCTCTTTTCAGGAGAGAGGTGATAGATGACGATGGATGGCTTCACACTGGAGATATAGGCCTGTGGCTGCCGGGAGGACGTCTAAAAATTATTGACAGGTGCTTGATTGTTATCCACTATTTCATTAGTAAATACAAATACGTTAGCTCACAAAGAATAAGCCCTCTAGTCTTCCAAGATGGGTTCTTTTTAGGGGGGACTTGTTGGCCTTCGTATGACCCGAGAATCATCTTAAAAAATTTCCTCATTCTTTCAATAGGAAGAAGAACATCTTCAAATTGGCGCAAGGGGAGTACATAGCTCCAGAGAAAATTGAAAACGTCTATGCCAAATGCAAATTTGTGGGCCAATGCTTCATATATGGTAGAGAAAATAAATTTAGTAAATACTTTTTCCTTAGTCTTTTGCTTTGTTCTTTTCACATCTCACCTTTTTCCATTTTTTAGGTGATAGCTTTAATTCATCATTGGTGGCTGTTGTATCGGTTGATCCAGATGTGCTTAAAAGCTGGGCTGCTTCAGAAGGCATAAAGGTGATATAACTTTTCTTCACCAGATTCTCTCAATGTAACACGAGAAACATAACTTAATACCTACATGCTAAATGCAGCATGGGGACCTGAGAGAACTGTGCACTAACCCGAGAGTGAAAGCAGCAGTACTATCTGACATGGACACTGTTGGAAGAGAAGCTCAGGCAATGCATCTCAGAAACATTTATTAATTTTAGTTACTATTCTCAAAGACGCGGTCACTGACTAAGATTAATAAAAACCTTTTGATGCAGTTGAGAGGCTTTGAGTTTGCAAAAGCTGTGACATTGGTTCTGGAGCCATTTACGCTAGAAAATGGCTTGTTGACACCGACATTCAAGGTAAATTCTGAAAGACCCATTTAGATGAATAAGGTTCCGGTATGAATATTCTTCGTTCAAACTAGCTATCTGAGGTGAATTCTCTATGATAGTTTTTGGAACGGTTCTTTTGAGATGGTTTTAGTGGAGAATGGAGATCAATTTGATCGAATTTGAGAATCCCTCCTACATTTTGTGAGGTAGGATGATTAGGACACCAATCGTGAACTTGATTTCGATTGAATGTTTGCAGATTAAGAGACCACAAGCAAAGGAATATTTCGCAGAAGCTATAACAAACATGTACAAGGAGCTTGCTGCTTCTGATCCCATCGCTAATAAAGCTTTGTGATTCGTGTAATTCGAGTGATTAATAAAAGAAGGGTCCGCGTAAAAGATTTATAAATGTTCATCCCCAAATTGTATTATTTTTTTTTTTTTTTCACACGCTACACATTTATTGAATGCTCGTAAAGGTAATAAAAGTGCTACATTATACATACCAAGTTTTCCCTGTGTAGTAAGTAAGAAAGGCAAAACATTCTCAATCCGTTTTCTTTTAATTGCAGATTCTTCGTACTACCCACAAAACGACGATCATTGTTCACCGTTGCTGTTTTGGGTCCTTTCCCCTACAACCTGATCATGTGATAGCTAAATATCGAGCCTAAATGATAATCTCTCCATCTATAGCCATATCCAAATAAATATATCTTTTTACATCTGTTAGTGATGTGTCGTCTTTATCATTTTAAGTCGGAAACAACACAGCCAAATAGCCCCGGTTTTCGGTTTTGTGAAATACTTCTATGTTGCTTTCCTCTACTACAGTATCTTACAAAAATTATAAATGTTATTTTTATTTCGGGTCTAAGAAAATATTACCGAACAAACCAAATTTAGGATCTGGTCAAACTTTTATCTATGGTTATGGCTGGATAGGTTTCTTTAACCAGGCTAGGATATCTAATCTGGTGGTACAGGAAGATCTGAGTGTGTAATCCAAAAATAAGTGGGGGAAGGAGAAAACAGGATTGTGATCCAGAAAAACAATCCTATTTTATTTTTAGGCCATACAATAACCGTGGATCTCGTCTCTGCTATTTCCGGACACAATCCCATTTTTAGACAAGTCTGTTTCTCAGTTTGGTCTGTGACTCTGTGTCATGTCTTATAAATACGTGATCTCCTTCATCTTCTATCCAACAGGGTCTGTCATTTCAAGCAGGGTCTCTGTCTCCTTCCTCAGCTATCATCATGTTTCATCTTTAGCTTACACAGACACACAACACACATACAAACACTTTTATGTATATCTCTCTCTATACATACTGAGTTTGAGTGGTGGTGTCTGAGCGAGATTCATTAAGCATGGCTGTGGTTGTATCGTCTAACGGGAATGCTCCGGCTTTCGAAGCCAAGTTGACTGTCTATGTATTCGTCTGCGTTATCATTTCCGCTTTCGGCGGTTTGATCTTCGGTTACGACATCGGAATTTCCGGTTTATTCTCTCTCTCTTTACCAGTCTTCACCTTACATGTTCTTGGTTTTACTTGTAGCTAACGTTAATGTGGCCTGTGTGATTTAAAAAGGTGGAGTGACGGCGATGGACGATTTCTTGAAGGAATTCTTCCCCGCGGTGTGGGAGAAGAAGAAGCACGTCCATGAGAACAATTACTGCAAGTATGACAACCAGTTCTTGCAACTATTCACATCGTCTCTCTACCTAGCCGCGCTCGTGGCTAGCTTCATCGCTTCCGCTGTCTGTTCAAAACTCGGAAGGAAGCCCACGATGCAGCTTGCCTCTATCTTCTTCTTGATAGGTGTCGGGCTTACCGCAGGAGCCGTTAACCTCATCATGTTGATCTTCGGAAGAATCTTGCTTGGCTTCGGTGTCGGCTTTGGCAACCAGGTAGATATATAATAAATTTGTGCTATGGAGAATCTCTAGAAAATGGCCTAACGTTTTTGTATGTACATTAAATTTGCAGGCAGTGCCGCTTTTCCTATCGGAGATAGCTCCGGCGAAGCTCAGGGGAGGTCTCAACATTGTATTCCAACTCATGGTGACAATTGGAATCCTAATTGCCAACCTTGTCAACTACTTCACGGCCACGGTTCACCCTCACGGATGGCGAATAGCTCTCGGTGGAGCCGGAATTCCCGCCCTTTTCCTCCTCTTCGGTTCATTGATCATCTGCGAGACTCCCACGAGCCTCATCGAGCGCAACAAGAACGACGAAGGCAGAAAAGCCCTAAGGAAGATCAGAGGAGTTGAAGATATCAATGAAGAGTATGAATCCATCGTCCATGCCTGCGACATCGCGAGCCAAGTCAAGGACCCTTACAGGAAACTGCTGAAACCAGCGAGTCGCCCACCTTTCATCATCGGAATGCTTCTCCAGCTTTTCCAGCAATTTACCGGAATCAATGCCATTATGTTCTACGCACCGGTTTTGTTCCAGACCGTTGGCTTCGGAAGCGACGCAGCCCTTCTCTCCGCGGTTGTCACGGGAACCATCAATGTTCTCAGTACGTTCGTCGGGATTTACCTCGTCGACAAAACCGGCCGGAGATTCCTTCTTCTCCAATCTTGCGTTCACATGCTCATCTGCCAGGTCCTTAAAGCTCTCTATTTCTTTGTATATGGTGTCTAAAAGTAGGTATCTTGCTCCACAAGTAACTAACAAATTCTTCAAACAGTTGATCATTGGAATCATCCTAGCGAAAGACTTGGGTACGACGGGAACACTCGGAAAACCACAAGCCCTAGTGGTTGTGGTATTTGTGTGCGTTTACGTGATGGGATTCGCGTGGTCATGGGGACCTTTAGGATGGCTAATTCCTAGCGAGACGTTTCCTCTAGAGACTCGAAGTGCAGGATTCGCTGTTGCAGTCTCGTGCAACATGTTCTTCACCTTCGTGATCGCGCAGGCTTTCCTATCGATGCTTTGCGGGATGAGATCGGGAATATTCTTCTTCTTCAGCGCTTGGATCGTTGTGATGGGACTGTTTGCGATGTTCTTCATACCGGAGACGAAAGGAGTCGCCATCGATGACATGAGAGAGAGCGTGTGGAAGCCACATTGGTTCTGGAAAAGGTATATGCTTGAGGAGGATGATCATCCTGACGTGGAGAAGAGAAATGCTTGAAATCATTTGTCTCTGTTGATTTGTGTTTGTTTTCTCTTTTTCTGTTTCTGAATCTCTTTCTTTTTCTTTTTCTTGTTGATCTTCGTAATTCTTCCGATACTTCTTCTTTTTTTTTTTTTTTTTTTTTGAAGAAAACTTCTTTTGTTTCGTGGGAACAAAGTGTAATAAGACCAGCTTATTCATTCAGGTTAGGTGCTTTATCAATGAAATTCCATGAAAAAATTCCTCACAATTCCTTTATAGTCTACTTATATAGAATTCTATGTTTTTCTAGTGTAGTTTCCATGTTTTGTAGTAGAATTCTAATTGTATGTACAAAAACATAGAATGAAATTTGAAATGAATCCCAAACTTGTAAGAAAAATAGTAGTAATTTTGATGTAATGACTGTTTTAAATGCAAATGTTTTACTTTCGTTAGAAAAAAAAAATCCGCTTGACGAAAATAAAACAAACAAAAAAGATCATCTGTTTTTGATTCGCTGTAAGCGTAACACCAAACAAGCAAAAACTAAAAATAAACCTTCTGCTCTTACCGTCTTTCAATGCCTTTCCTTTCGGATGATAAACAAAACATTCAGGACTAACTCCCCTCAAGATCTTTTCTCGCCAAGTCAAAATGCAAAATGATAAGATATCAAAGGGAGTGTCAAGTTTCACAAACATTTCAAACTAAAATAGCAAGATAAGAAAAGAAAAAAAGAAGATTATGTTGGTGAGAGCAAAATTTCTAATCAGGAAGTATTTGCTCGTTGTCTGCATCTCCTTCCGTCTCAATGGTAGGCTTTGAAGGTCCAGCACCAGGAGCTTGCTTCTTCTTGATACCACTCACTATATCATCAATCCTCAAAAGCATACACGCTGCTTCAATCGCTGTCTTAAACGTTTGCGCCTTCACATTGTAAGCGTCCCATATCTAATAAGAAAGTTCAAAATGTTTAAAAAAAAAAAAAATCTCAAGATACAACAGATTCACCACAAAGCAAAGCTTTTTTTAATTCTTACCTTGCTCTCTTTCATGTCAGCTATTGCACCAGTGTTTCCATCGATTCCAGTCCAAGCATTCTCACCATTTGCGTGCTAATACCAAAAACACCGAATGTTTAATCAATGAGAGAACGATTTGGTATCAGAAAGTGGCAGATATGAAAAAAAAACAATGGTCGACGAAAGATACCTTTCCTTGCAATGCTGTCATAGTTCTGATCACGTTAACTCCACAGTTCTGAGCTAGAGTACGCGGAATAGCCTCAAAAGCAATAGCAGCTGCTTCATAAGGCCACTGTTTCAATAACAATCTGAATTAGAGGCCCCATTAGAGTTTTAAAAGATATTAACTATAGGTAAAGCGGTAAAAACCATAGCCAACCTTTTCGATTCCCTCAATTGTTGCACTCTTCTGCTTTAAAGTGGCAGAAACGGTTAATTCAGTGGCTCCGCCACCAGGAACAAGCTTTGGGTTCTTGATGATGTTTCTTGAAACAGACATGGCATCCTGTAGGAAGAATGTATTAGGCATTAACGATAAACTATGTAATTTACTTTGTCTAGTAAACATCATTCACGCACCTGAAGATTTCTTTCCACTTCGTTGAGAAGATCTTTACTTGGTCCTCTCAAGAGTACAGTACATGCTTTGGGTTCTTTGCAGTCAACGATGAATGCAAAGAAATCATCTCCTATTTTCTTGACCTCAAACAAGCCAGCGCCGGTACCAACATCAGACTCTTGAAGTTCGTCAGGCCTGTTCACAATCACAGCTCCACATGCCTTAGCAATTCTGTTGTTGTCCGTCTTTCTCAACCTTCGGATTGCACTAACCCCGGCTTTACTGAAATAGTGACAGGCCAAGTCGCTAAGTCCCTTCTCTGTAATTACTAAATCGGGTTTGAACTTGAGTATTTGCACGCAAATGTTCTCGATGTACTCCTCTTCCAGTTTCAGCAGAACTTCCCAGTCCTCTTCTCTAACCAACTCGGCATTTGTTTGGTTTTCACCCTTCTTGTACTCAAGGGGGCAGTCAAGAAGAATAATCCGTGGATTGACAATCTTTCTCTTCATTTTACCAGGAGCAACTACGTCTTTGTTAAACATGACTCCTTTGAGAACTTTGGAGTCCTCCAACTGGCCACCAGGAACCTTCTCCACCTTAATGTACTTTTTAATATCCACCTCCCTCAATCCTTGTCCAAGATCAACACCAACAGTAGTGGTGGCGTCAATAGCCAAATCCTACAGTAGCCACATAAAGTCTTGTAAGAAGCTGAGCACAATACTTTGTTGTAGTCCATTCCCACAGACTGAAAACAGGCTAAATTGTGTATCACTATTCACTTGTCAGAACTTAATAAGCAGCTTCTAAATGTGCAGATGTGGAAATGTGTTTGTGTCTTATAATGCAGTCTAGAAAAAAACACATATGGTAAAAGCCAGCCATATGACGCATAAGGAAAGATCTTCACTAATTAAAGTACTCACAGCAATTAGATCTCCAAACTGGCTGGTGAATTTTGTTCCTATGCAGCTCTTGACTAATCCTAGTACTGTTGCACCTGCAATATAAACATTTTTTAATCAGTAAGCATGAGGAACTAGTCCAAGACCAGGAAAGAATAGCCACTCCACCTTGGCTGAAAAACATATATAAAAAGGTACAAGTGGACTTACGGTCATTGACATCGATTGACATGGCAATCTTGTCAAGAACAGCTATAGCATCCTCGAGAGCCTTATTATAAGCTGCAGTGAAGAAAACAGAGTTCAAAACATTATTCATATGAAAACAAGTAAGAAACTACAGCTCTGTGGAATGGTAACAAATCATACGCAAGTATACCTCGGCAAATGACTGTGGGATGGTAACTCTTTTCAATAAATGCTTCGGCAACATGTAACATTTCACCAGCTGTCAAAAAAGAAAAGAAAAAAAAAATCAGTGACAACAGAAATCATGTTTGCTTTTCAGAACATATTCATATTACTTTAAGTACCAGATGCACAGTAAAACATCATCGCAGTGCCTATTACACTCCACAAAGAAAACCTAGTGGCAGATAATAGTTTCAGTAAAAGAATCATCAGATATAGAGTACTACATACCAAGAACAATAACAGATGTCGTCCCATCACCAACTTCTTCGTCTTGTGTGCGGCTCAACTCAATCATCGACTTCAATCAACACAGAGGGAGAAAAACAAAATATATCAGAGAAACAAGAACAATGAGAAGACAAGAAGAAACGTTCAGGAGAGAGAAGAATTAAAACCTTAGCTGCAGGGTGAGCAACATCTAGTTCACGCAAAATAGCATTTCCATCATTGGTAACAACAATTCCTGTAAAAAGGCAGAAACAAGGAGTTCAACTACACATAACCATAGATGAAGAGAAAGGATTCACCCTCCCCCATATAGCAAAACCCACAATTATTTAGGGTTTATGAATAGCTAAGAGAGAAAGCGAAGTACAATAAGAGAAGGTACACTGAATTAGAAAGACTGAATTATTCAGAAAAGGCATAAACCCAAACCTAACCTTCGTCTCTTAGAAGATCTACAGCGAAGAAGAAGAAAAAAACAGTAATAAGAAGATGGAAAGCGGAGGAGAAAATCTACCTCCACCAGCATCAAGAAGCATCTTCAACATAGAGCGAGGACCCAATGTGGTGCGGATGATATCAGCCACAGCCTGTGAAATTGAACCCAGAACTGTGGTGAAACCATGATTCAAAGCAGAGAAAGAAGCGAACAAATAAAAACATAGACTTTATAGTACCTTGGAAGCCTGAATATTACCATGGTGAACCTTCGTTCCAGATTCACGCTTCAAGGAATCCTCTGTACATTTTCACCAAAGCAGAAACATTAACAACTCGGAACTAAGAGAATATAAGCTCAGTACAGATTCATAGACACGAGATCCGTAGAAGAAGAAGAAGAAGATACTCACTGAGAACGAGAACAGGGGCGTTCATATCTGCGACGATCTAAGAGTAGACGGAGAGAATCGGAGCAGAAGAAGCTTAGCGACGGCGACGGAGCAAATTCGAAAAGCGGAAACTCAATATAAAATTAAAGGACTGGAAAATGGTGGAAGCTACTACTGCTTTGCGTCTCTCAGTCTCTTTAGTTTCCAGGTTTGTAAAAGCCCGGCAACTCAAATCTAATTAGGCCCATAAGCCCAGTATGGTATTTTCTTTTTCTTCTTTTTTCCAATTTTTCCAAACAAAACCATTTTAGACATGTTATTCTTAATTGAGATTTGCAAGTGAAACTTTTGAGATTCTGGACACTTTCTATCTAAAAATTTGGCTAGCCATTTAATTTGATAGTTCATGTTTTGGTAGGTAACTCTTTTATAAGTGGTAGAGAAAAGTAAAAAAAAAAAATAATAATACAATAGTTAGGTCTGTAGTTGGTAGTTTTATCCGATCTATGATCTAAAGTACACACGAGAATCCTTCGCCAAGCTTGAACACCGCGCCATTTGACCACCATTTTGTTCGACTTCTTTTTGAAAAATTAAAAAATATTTTCTCAAAGTTATACTTTGCGTTGTAATTAGCATATATCATGATCTTATGGATTATTAATTATTAGTACATGTTGAATTAAAACATATAATCAAATTCTGCTGAACATGTTACGTAATATATAAGATATACGATAAGGTAAGAAAATCATATTTGATGATATAAGTGGATGATAATCAACAAATCTAAAGAATGTTAGTGCTTCGAACTCGTTTTTATTACAAATTACAGCCGCCTCATTGAGAAAAAGTCAGTGAATCGTATGGAGTCAATCCCGTAAATTGTAAGATCCCCTATATATTAATTGAGAAGACAGAGAGAGAAAATTCAGCTACGTGTTTCACTCAGAGTAATTTAGAAGAAATTAACCAATGAAATATTTACATTCAGACATGTCAACAAAAAAATAATAGTTTTTTAATATATGGAAATATAGATATTCTCTCAGATTTTTTTTCTATTTTTATGGTATCATTAAATTCAAACATTTAAAGGCATATAATTAAGAGATTTAATGGTTTGTGTGACATTTAAATTTTATAATTATATAAATACAAGTTTTATCCCATATGGACTACAAAATAAAAAGGACTACAAAATGAAAAGGATAACATGCATATTTCTTATAAATAATTAAAATTATTCAGAATTTTGAATTACATATATGAAGTATTTAATAGACGCCAAAATTTGAAAGCTTTTATTTGATTTAATGAAGTTTTATTTGAACTACGTTATTAAACTGAATATCCAAATGTTTATGTACTTTTGTTTGATGAAAATTTAAATATTAGTTACTTGATAAATTGTGAAAATATTAAAATTATTTTAAATTTATGAAAATTATAATATTATAAGTATTTTATTTTAATAAAATTTATATTATATTTGATGATATATTACTATTGTTTATTAGATTAGATACATATAGTATATTAGCCATAAAAAACTTACTACTATAATATTATGGTAAAAATTTATATAATAATCAATTATATATCAAATATTATACCCGCACATGGTGCGGACTATCATCTAGTTAGTAATGTAAGAGAACTGAATTTCTTCAAAAAATCAAAAAATAAGAGTATAATAATATTTGAGATAAGTGAAACTGTGAAAGTGTTGCCACCATCTCACGGGCGATCACTCCCAATTTATAATTGACAGCTTGTAGTGCACGTGATTTTGTATTGTCAAATAAATATTCACATATTGTGATTTAATAAGAACTAATGACCGTATTTTAGTGGTTAGGGCACTTGATTAAGTGGCTATGCACTAATATGTTTTATATATCTTCCAACTTCCAACTTACCAATAATCTTTTGTCACTCTCCTCATGATGTATACGTAGCCATCACTTCCATTCCATGTATCCTTGAACTGACTGATCAGGCTTTTAAAATAGAAGATTGAAATTTGATATGTCGTGTAATCCAATAGTTAGTAACTTATAGTATTGAAGCTCAAACATTTAGATCATTATTGACTTGTAAGAAATATACATAAGTAGATAATGCACTCAGACAAAACTTAGCAATATGTCAAAATATTTACCCCTCCCGCCACCTTTTTTGAAACTCCAACATGTGGTTTGTGGATGTCATCAGCATCAAATCAGTTTTTTTTTTCTTTTTTTTTCCATTTTTGCAAACGATGAGATACTAATAAACTCGAGTATATATAAATATTTAAAATTCAAAGTCTACTAAAAAATATATAAATCATTGTTTACCAAAACTAACTATAAAAAAGCAATCCCACTGATTTAGAACTCATAATAATTTCTTAGCATTTTTATATCAATGTTTTTTATAATATTAATCTAAAAAAATAAACCATTTTTAGAAGGTTATTTGGTGGAATTCTAAATTCATCTTATTTAAGATACTGTATTTTCTCATTTTTCAATACTTTCTGTTAATTTTTTTATCTGATGAGATATATATTGCTCACCATCCTACCAGTTGAAGTGTTCAAACTGAGCATTAAAATTCTTGGTACTCTAAACTAATTAACCTTTTTAATCTCATCTGATCCTAGTTCATAACTTTCATATTCATAATATTACATAAAGCACTTTTTTTTTTTACTATATGTGTGTAGTTTTGCAAAGAAAAATACAGCTACACGAATGGATACCATGTTAGTTTCTCTACACGCAGGTGTAACTTCGTACCTACCATCCGAAGGCATTTGCATATCCTTTCTCACTTAACTCGTTTAAGTTATTTAGAATTATAAAGTTTGCCTTAGGCTTATTTCCAAAATTTAAACTGAAAATTTGGCCACTCGCGTTTAATCTTTAAAACTGAAAATAGTAGACTCACCAATGACATATGACCACTAGAATTTCGTACGACCCTTAATTTAATAAAATACCCATTATCAACAAAAATCAGTGATCCATTGTGCTATATATAGCGCATCATTCTTGTGCAAAGTCGAATATCTCAAATCCTTACCACAAAGCTAGAGAGAAAAGAAATACATCGGAATTGAAATTCAAAAAATACAAAACATGGAAGGATTCCTTCGATACCTTGTAGCCAAAGTCATCTTGTTGGCTTTAGCATCTTCATTTGTATCTTGTTACGACCCAAGTCCTCTTCAAGACTTTTGTGTTGCCGTCGATGACGCTAATGGCGGTAATCTATACTAATTAATATCGTACTAATTAAGTAATTATGATATATTATTACTCTCTAGATACTATAAAAAAATTAAACTAGAAAATAAAGTGATTGCTCTAGAACTAGAATACAGTCCATTGCTGGTCGAGTTACTGATCAATTTTCACGATTCTACTCTCTTTTTTCCCTTGACCACATCAATTTCTTAAAAGTTGATAGTTTAAAAAAAAAAAATTTTGGTACTTTTACGAATATTTTGTAAGATCGATCAGTTGAAATAAAGGGTTTTCTGCAAAAAAACCCGTCACCTTACACAAATTTGCAAATCAACTCATCACATTCGGAAAATGCAGGTCAACTCCTCACCTCGCAGTCAAACCGCAATACAGCCCATCCGTTAAAACGACGTTATATCACTAACAGAAAGCAAAACTCACCGTTTTTGACCTTTAAAAATCGTGTTGTCTTTCTTCAAATTTTACCGATTTGCCCCTCCGTCTCCATTAATGCACACTCTGATATTTTAGATCTCTCCACAAAGCAAAACAAATTCTTTCCAATAGAATAAAGAAAGATGGAAATCGCGTTTGATTAAAGTGGAATAGAACACCTTTTTTTTTTATTAAAGTTGATGAAGCCAACACCTTTTTTTTTTTAATTAAAGTGGAATAGAACAGAGTTTGTGAGTTTGGGTCAAAGAACAGAGATGATTCACGGTGCTATGTGCAGTGTGACTCTAGGAAAGATGTTTCCGGTAATTTTTTAAAGGCATCATCAATGAAAGCAAGAGTAGAAACGAGAGCTTTGTAGAAGATAATTAAGGTAAGAGAGTACAATACATGGGAGAAGTAATAGACACAATACAACAATTCACTAGCTGTGAACATCACCAACAATACAAGAATATTCTGGATCTGGGGTTTATGTAAAAAGAATGAACTTATGCGTATAACTCTGACATAGAGACAGCTTCGTGTTCAGAGACCAGCTGAAACCAAACCATGCAATGTTACAATTCCAATCAAGGTGTTGGCTTCATCGACCACCGGTAGAAACTGTACAGGCCATGAGCGAAACTGTACAATTCCAATCAAGGTGTTGGATTCCCGGGAACGGAGGTAAGAGAGATGAGGAAGGCGCCTTTGGCCTTAGCGCAGGGGACGAGACGGAGAAGCTCCTCGGTGGCGCCGGATTTGCTGAAGAGAACGAGGACGACGCGGGACGAGAGAGCGCCAATGTCGCCGTGAAGCGCATCGAGAGGGGAGAGGAAGGAGGAGCGGAAGCTGAGGGAGACGAGCGTCTGGGAAACCTTGTTGGCGACGAAGGCGGATTTACCGACGCCGGTGAAGAAAACGGTGCCGGCGGAGGAGAGGAGAATGCGTGCGAAATCTAGGGTTTGGGAGAGGTCGAGGTGCTTGAAAAAGTGATTGAGAAGATCTTGCTGGGATTTGAAGAACAAAAAAAACAGTTTCAGAAAGAGAGAAAGATGGAAATGGAATGGATTCAATTGAGAAAGCAAGATAGCAACAATCTTGACGGCAAAGGATTCGACATCGAACTCTGTCCAGAATTCATCGAACTCTACCCACAACTCAAAATCGATTGTTGACAAAAAAAGAAAAAAAAACTCAAAATCGATTTTGAGTTAAAACCCTAATTTTCTAAGTTTTCCCCAATTTTGGCAATCTATCCCGACAAATGAACAACATGTAGTTTTAACCCCTTCAAAACGACAGCACAAACTAAAAAATCATGTTGTTTTGTTCTTATTAAAACTCTGCGTTTTACTTAACGTCTATCTAATGAACGACGTCCTTCGGTGCCACGTCATCGATATACACGCGGGCTGTATTGCGGTTTGACTGCGAGGTGAGGAGTTGACCTGCATTTTCCGAATGTGATGGGTTGATTTGCAAATTTGTGTAAGGTGACGGGTTTTTTTGCAGAAAACCCAATAATAAAGTGTCAATATGCCACGACATTAATTCACGTATTCCAAAGAGCTCATTACATGCTCAGTCGTCCAACGTGCATTTTGTATAACAAAACAAATTACGGACGACGCACCACAGTAAATAGAAAGTAAGATCTGTTTGACGTTTCATGTAATTTAGCTATAAAACAGTGAAACACACATTGTATTATCATTAACCAACTATACATACATCGATAATGCGACGAATAATACTGTATATTACAACTTTTCATCGTTTTGTTCTCAGTTTTCGTGAACGGAAAATTCTGCAAAGACCCAAATTACGTGAAGGCCGAGGATTTTTTTACTTCCGGACTAAACATTGCCGGAATCACCATAAACCGCGTCGGCTCCAACGTTACGAACGTTAACGTCGACAGAATCCCCGGACTCAACACCCTCGGAGTCTCTCTTGTCCGAATTGACTTTGCACCGGGGGTCAAAACCCGCCACACACGCACCCACGAGCGACCGAGATCCTCGTCCTTCTTGAAGGAACGCTCTTAGTCGGATTTGTGTCATCGAACCAAGACAACAACAGATTGTTCTCGAAGGTTCTTTATCCCGGAGACGTGTTTGTGTTTCCCATCGGAATGATCCATTTCCAAGTGAACGTTGGGAGGACGAACGCAGTTGCGTTTGCTGGTCTTGGAAGCCAAAACCCCGGTACGATCACTATCGCAGACGCGGTTTTTGGTTCAAAGCCTTTGATTATGCCGGAGATTTTAGCTAAAGCGTTTCAGCTCGATGTTAACGTGGTTAGGTTTCTCGAAGGAAGGTTTTCTTCTAACTATGGCCCTCACTAATAATAAGTTTAAAGGACTGGATTAACAAAACAAAACCAAAGTTAAAGGAATGACGTGAGATGTAAAATATGAATAAACGGTTTGTGGTTCAAATATGTAATATAGTGTGTGCAAATTAAAATAAAACATTTAAGACGGTAAAGATGTGTTATTTCAGCTTGATAATAAAAAGGTATGAAGGCATGAAACATCAAAATTAGTATTTTTTTAATTCTTTTACAGTTTGTTTTTTTTTTTTGTAAAAAACTCGTGAGAGGTTAACCATAAAAGTGATTTCTCAAAGTTTGGGTGCAAAAAAGTGATCTTGTGTGTTTGGTGCACTTTTTAAGGGCGAATTGACGGTTTAAGCCCTCAGCATCTGAAGTTCAAGTGTGGATGAACATTCGAACATCTGAAGTTCAAGTGTGGATGTAGATTGTAAGATATGTGTGTGGTTGTAACATTAAATATGAGACGTTATCGTGGACGACGAATGCATGTCTATCTCAGGGAGCTTTGATGTATTTATAATTTTACGTGTTCGACCACGATAAATCCGTATGGTTAATTGTATGGTTGTATTCTTTGTGTTCGACGACGATAAGTCTATATGAGAAGTGAGAAGAATAAAACTTTTCATTTAATAAACATTGTTCGACCATGACTCTCGGCATTGTTTGGGGCATGTATTTGTGGTTGTACATGGAGTTCATTAGTGTCTGGGGCATATATTTGTGGTTGTACATGGAGTACAATGTGGTTGTCCATGGAGTTCATTAGTGTTGTACGTTGAGATAAGGGGCAATTATGGTATAAAATTTTCGAAAGCTGTGCATAAGTCACCAATAACATGTAGGTACTTTTTTCTGATAATAGAAACATAAAAAGTCACCTATTACCTGGACGTTCGGGTACCCGTTCGGGTTCGGGTCGGGTCCATTCGGGTTTCGGGTTTTCGGGTTGAAGATTTAGGACCCATTCGGGTATTTTAGAATTTCGGTTCGGGTTCGGTTCGGTTCGGTTCTATTCGGGTTCGGGTCGGGTACCCGAACATTTATAAGAAGAAAATAAAAATTAGTTAAATTTAAATATAAATCAATTAAATTTGACAAATATAACTAAAAATTTCATATATTCTATTTATTTTTTGATATTTTAGTTATTTTTGTCTAAAAGTAATTCATATATTTGGATTTATAATTATAATTTAGGATAAATAAGCTATATCAAATATAAATATTATTAATATTTTAGATATATAATTGTATTTCGGATATTTCAGGTACTCATTCGGTTCCCGGTTCGGGTCGGGTTCGGGTTCGGATTTTCGGATATTGAAATTTAGGACCCCTTCGGGTATTTTACGAATTTCGGTTCGGGTTCGGTTCTACTTTTTCGGTTCGGGTTCGGTTCGGTTTTTCGGGTTTTTTGCCCAGGCCTATCACCTATACAGCAATTATCTCAAAACTCTTTTACACTTTGTTTTGGACACAAGAGTGGATATCGGATAGCCTGATTGGGCTAGTCCGGCCCAGGCCCATAATTATTTCTATGTTTTGGTTATTTTTATTTCGAAGTAAAAGAGTTGGAAATTTTTGCTTACCATTCTTTTTTTTTTGACATAGATTTAGTTTCTAAACGAATGCTATTCTGACGCAATTAGGTTCGGACAAGGTCCTAGCCAATGCGGAACCAGCTGGCTGACGATGGAGAATGGTATTTCGCGGGATCTTGCGCCTTTGGCAAGCCAATCAGCTCGGGCATTCTTCTGCCGCGGAATGTATGCAATCGAGAACTTCTCAAACATTCGTCTAACTTCATGGAAATCCTCCATTTCTGTCTCATATAAGGGCCATGATTCATCATCATGAATAAGCTTTATCATCTGTTGACAATCAGATTCAAAGTGTACTGCATAGTTCATATGACGGATCATCATTTTCATCGCCCATATCAGTCCTTCTAGCTCTGCGTGGAGTGGTGATGAGTTATTGTTTTTCGCGCACAATCCATACAGAGACGGGACATCACAGCCTTTTGTGACTACAAAACCTAGGCCCGCAAGCAATGCGTTTCGTCCCCAAGACGCGTCTACTTGGCAACAGACAAGGTTTGTAGGCGCCGCTGGAAGAGGAATTGATTGTAGCTGTACTGTCGGTTCCGGGAAGTCGTTTAAGTCTTCAATGTTCTCCTCAAGAATCTGAGCCAGTCTCCAACTCTCCGCTTCCTGTGACGCAAGCTGGACCGTATCAAGCGGTGAAATTTCCTCTCCATTGAATATTTTCTCGTTTCTTGCCTTCCAGATATACCATATTAGCCACGGAAACATACTTAAAGTTGTCTCTTGTAAACCGCTCTCTTTTGCTCTCCAGAAGAGGTAGTCAAAATTTGTGAACAGGGAGCTACACGGGAATGAGCCCGGAGTTGATGGGATAGAGGATAGGGCCCAACACTGCGTTGCTGGTGGGCATTCGAATAACAAATGATTAATCGATTCTTCCACCGCACCACAACGTGGACATCCTCTATCAATACCACAATGACGATCCGCTAGTTTGCTTGTCGTCGCTACGCAACCCGACAAGGCCTGCCATATAAGTGTTTGATCTTCCTTGTGGTTTTAATCTTCCATACCTGCTTTTTAAGACTCGTTGTGCTTGGTTCTGAAATAAGGAGAGCCTCATTGGGAGGGTTCATGTCTTTGGCTATCCTATATCCCGTTCGGACAGTATATTGTCCTGACGGTGAAAAATCCCAACAAAAGCTGTCCCGGCGGCCATACCTGCTTGGTCTGAGGCTTAGAATTCTTGGTATATCAGCCGGCGCCATGAACGCCTGAAGGAGAGTTGTATCCCATTGCTTAGTGTCAGTGTCAATCAGGTGATGTACCTTGAGATCTGGGTCTCTAAAACATCCGCTGTTCGCAGCCGGTCTTGCTGGAGTATCAGGAATCCAATTATCGGACCATACTTTTGTGTCCTCCCCCGTACCGATTGTTCGCCTTAGGCCCGTACCCAAGAGTTGTTTCGCCGCCATCATACTCCTCCATCCATAGGAGGGAGCATTTGCTTTTCCGGTTGCCATTGGATCGGATTTACGATAGTATCGCCCTTTGAAAACTCGAGCTAGTAATGAATCGGGGTACTTCATCAGTCGCCAAAGCTGTTTGGCCAGGAGAGCGAGGTTAAAATCTCTGAGATCTCGGAATCCCAGTCCTCCTTCTTCTAGGGAACAACATAGTTTTTTCCACGCGATCCAGTGGATGCCTCGATTATTATTCCCGGAGCTCCACCAGAAACGTGCTATAGCACTTGTCAATTTATCAATTACATCCTTTGGTAAGAGGAAACACGACATGACATATGTCGGAATAGCTTGAGCAACAGACTTTATCTGGATTTCTTTACCTCCTTTAGATAACATCTTGGCAGACCACAGGTTTGTTCTACTATTTAAACGATCTAGGACATATGCGAAGACCTGTCTTTTTGATCCGCTGATCTTTTCGGGAATGCCTAAATAGGAGCTCATCCCACCTCTCGAGTAATCCCAAGTGTATTCTTTAGCACTGCCTTAACATCGCCTGATGATTTTTGCACCAAAGAATATTGATGATTTTTCAGGTTTGTTCTTTAGCACTGCTTACCATTCTTAAACGAATTAATTGTGGAGAAAATGTGAACATTTTTTTCGTTGACAACAATATAGTAAGGTGAATTAGTTATCCGCTGATGAGAAGAATGAATATAGGTGTGATGACCTATTATGACTTGACTGTAGAATTATTAATGCCTACAAATTTTGGTTGTGGAGAGTTAGTTGTAGCCTTCCATGCTAAAATTACTACTAAAGCATATTATACTTATTGGTAAAACTTACTTATCACTGTCAGATTTCTTATTGCAGAATCAAATTGTTGTTAGGAAAATTATATGAATAGTGAATAAAGCTCTTTTTTATTGTATAAGACTGTTCATAAACTAGATGAAGAGAAGCAATAATCATTGAATTATGGTGGAAGGGAATAAGATTATTCCCAAAAGATTTCCTTAACGAAAAAGAAATTAATTTGATAGGGTTTGAACATTCCCAGGCTGTATTGTGTGTGTAATCGCATTTTGTATTGGTTTCCACCTCTTTGGCTGATTTTTCAGATAATAATTACTAATTAGCAGATTAAATATTCCTTAAAAACCTCCGCGTTTTCTTCTTCTTCTTCTTCTCGTCGACTCTGTGCTTTGCTTTATCGACTGAGACAAATTTGAATTCCATAATCCCCAAAAGTTTTCTCTTTTCTCTTTCCGATCAGCAAAAGCGTAAAACCCGGGGAAATTAACATATCCGCCGTAGATTTCAGTTTGATCTGTCTCCGGAGTCCCTCTGTTTCGCTTACTGATTGCGTATACGATTCTTCTTCCGCCCTTGAAGGTACGCTCTTGTTGATTGCGTTTTAATCACTCTCGGATCGTTCCCAAATCCCTCTTTTAATCCACTTGCTTCGATTCAACAATCCTTTGATTCCTAGATTCCAGTTGCTGGAAGCTAGTCAAGGTCTTAATGCTTCTGAATCGTGAAAATTGGACTCGGATTTAGGGTTTTCTCTCCGCTTAAAGCTCTAAACTTTTTCCCTCCCGGGGAGGGGAATCTGGAGGCAATTCGTACTTTACAGATCCTTCTTAGCTCTCGTACAGGTGTTTGCTCTTGGCTCCTTCTGTACACGCCTTGTTAGAAGTTTGAGGAAGAACGTGCTTATCAGATTGTCTCTTTCTGCAGAATGGCGGATTTGCTACCCATTTACCTCATTATCTTGGCGTTTCTATGCACTGTCGGAGCTATTGCTCTGGCCTTGTTTCATATCTACAAGCACCTCTTGAACTATACAGAGCCCATTTATCAGAGATATATTGTTCGTATTGTCTTCATGGTCCCGGTTCGTATACTAGCAATTCTCTTTCGTTTTGTCTTTATCTCCATCTCAAGTTGAATTCTCTCCGGCTAACCATATTTTTCTTTTAATTTCGCGTGGCAGGTCTATGCCTTGATGTCATTCTTGTCTCTCGTGTTGCCTAAAAGCTCCATATACTTTAACTCTATCCGAGAAGTGTGAGTGTTTCTGAAATTTTCAAGCTTACCGTGGGACGTGCTTCCTCCACTTACTATAGATGACGAACCTTTAGAACTCAGATTATTATGCCTTGGTTTCAGCAGATGCAGACCTGATGGTTTGTGTTTCTAAGTCTCCGTAATCTTTTCTTTTGTTCTGTTTCAGTTACGAAGCGTGGGTGATTTATAATTTTCTGTCGCTGTGTTTGGCATGGGTTGGAGGCCCAGGTTCAGTAGTTATAAGTTTGACTGGTCGCTCTATGAAGCCATCATGGCATCTCATGACATGTTGCTTCCCACCACTTCCACTAGACGGGTTAGTTTGCAAAGTCCCTGTACTTATATTGGTGGTAGCCGCATATATTTCTTTGATTTCTCCCATTGCTTCTCACTAAATCTGCAAACTTCCTATTCCTACATTCTTGATAAAACCATACTGAGGATCTTTATGGATGAGGGTTTGTAAATCATTTAGCACTGTTTGGTTCATAAGAAACAGTGCTTTTTCTAGTCCAGATATATCAGCATCATGATGATTTCTGTTCGAATCTCAGCTATATGTTCTATGACGACTCTCTTAGCTTATACCTGGTTATCGTATAATGTAGGCGTTTTATTCGTCGGTGCAAGCAAGGTTGTCTGCAGTTTGTAATTCTAAAGCCAATCCTAGTTGCTGTCACACTTGTGCTTTATGCAAAGGGGAAATACAAGGATGGAAATTTTAACCCTAATCAGTCCTATCTCTATCTTACAATCATCTATACGATATCATACACAGTTGCTTTGTATGCGCTGGTCCTCTTTTATGTGGCTTGCAAAGATCTGCTTCAGCCATTCAATCCAGTCCCCAAGTTTGTGATTATTAAGTCTGTTGTCTTTCTAACCTATTGGCAGGTAATGTCCCTTACTCTCTCGCTATCACTCTTTCTGATTTTGGCATTGACTTCTGCCTTTTGCTATGCTCCACAAATTTTTTAACACTTTCCTCTGTCTAACCTCTTTGTGGCACAGGGTGTTCTAGTGTTCCTTTTTGCTAAATCTGGATTTATAAGGGATGAAGAAGAAGCAGCGCTCTTCCAAAATTTTATAATATGTGTGGAGATGCTTATTGCCGCAGCTGCCCATTTCTATGCATTTCCATACAAGGAATATGCAGGTGCCAATGTTGGAGGTGCTCGCAGTTTCTCGGGAAGTCTAGCACATGCTGTTCAACTAAATGATTTCTACCATGATACTGTTCACCAGGTAACTGATTCGTTGTAAAACAAATATAGTGAAATGATTAATCCGTGTCCCTTTGGTGCAATGATGAGTTTGATTTTGTACAGTTTGCCCCTGCGTATCACGATTATGTGCTCTATAATCATAATGATGGTGGTGAGGAAGGGACAAGGAAGTACCGAGTACGAACATTTGTGCCAACTGGTCAGGAAATGGATGCTGTTAGAAAGAACAAACACATGTTTGGAAACAAGATAGATGGTGTTACGGTTTCTAGTCACTCGTCCTCAGGAACAAGCACGCCGAAAACTTCAGGTGTAACTACTTCTGATCCTGCACGCCCCGAGACCATGAGATCTTCCTTGTTGGTGGATGCCTCGGACTCAGCTTCCACAATGTATGACATGTCGCTCATTGACATCGATATATCGAGCTACCCGAGTAAGGTACCTTCTGCAAATGTAAGTGGAGGACCTCGATAGTGAGGACGATGATGTAGGATCCACCATTAACAGTAACAAAAGTGTTAGGTTCAGGAGGCTCTCAAGTGTGTTGCTAAACATGGAAATGTTAATTGGAGATGGAGATATAAGTGTTTTTACTCTTGTATGTGTAATCTCTTCTTGTTCTTATGATTGTTCCACTGGTCACGGCTTATTTCTTGTTTTTGCTTGGTTCACTATCTTTACTTTGTAGATATAAAATGATTACAGAATTTTGGTTACACGATCTAAAAAGTTGTGAATCATTTGGCGTGGAAGTAGAAAAACAGTTAGATAAAGTTTAGAGCTGTTAGGCCATCTCTTTTTATGTTCCAAGACCACGAATTATATATGAACTTCTTTTGTTTGTGGCATATTTATGCTAACATTGTATTAATTGTTACTTAAACCTAAAAATTTGTTATTTTCAGCATATGCTTACATAAACAGTTTAGCAAATTTAAAATATTGATACACCTAAGACCCCAACTAAGCATACAATAAACCAAAAGACATTCATCGTTGGAAAAATGTCAATATCATTATGTCATTCCAGTCTTTTTTTCTAATCAATCAACTAATTCTGCAAAGTCGTAATTCAGATTACATTCCAATTCCAAGTCCGTCGTATGTAAATAGTTTGATGAATATACATATTTTATATAAACATTTTTTTTTACTAAAAGCAGAACGTGAACTTTGATCTTTTTTTTTTATTGAACTTTTACTAGTTGGGAAGTTAGATTAAAGTCCCACCTACATATTGTATTTGATTTGACGAGAGGACTTTTTATTTTAGTAAAAAAATATTAAGAGAGAGAGAGAGAGACGCCATTAAAAGCAGACTAGTAGTAGTGCGTCAAAAGTTAGAGAGAGCAAAAGCCAACAATATTTAAAGCAACAACGTGAAGCACTTGAAACGATATTGAGTTATATCCAAACGAAACCCTATCCGTTGTCGGCGTTTTGCGACGGCGTTATTGGCGGCGACTGAGTGTTTTAGTGTTTACAAGTTAACCAATAAGCCGACTTCAGAATCTGCTGCAAGGAATCTCAACCGACCCTTTTATAATTCGACTCTCTCTATACACACAAGAAAACTAATATCTTTTCAAAGATTCCGATGAGCAGAACCAGCAGCGGCGGCGTCGTTTGGCAGAGCAATAACGGCTACTATGGCTATGGTTATGGAGGAGGATACGTGGAGAAGAGACAGCTGTTCCTTAAGAGCTACCAGTTCACGAGGAAACAGAGCTTAACGGAGAAGATTAAGAGATCTGTGAGGAGAGTGGTGAAGAAAGTTGTTTGGATGAGGTTGAAATCTGCTCGGAGGCTGAAACGCCTCGTCTGGTCGCGTCTCAAAATGGCCTTCTTCTACCGCCGTAGACGCTTCTTTCGTCTTCTTCACCCAAACAAACCCTCCTCCTACTGCTTCTACTAAGTCTATCTCTTTCTCTCTCTCTGCTTCCTAATTTGTTCGTGTGTTCATAGTTCGCTGCTTGCTTAAAACAAGATATCCGTCTTCTTTAATTATGTTGTTAATCCACTATATGATCTTGTTATATAGGATTTTGTTTATTGTGATCAAATTTTCGACATTATTCATTTAGTTTTTTGGAAAAGTGTTATCAAGATTTTGTTTTAGATTGGAAAGGGACTTTAGGATAACGAAAGATCATGCAGGAAGCGTTAATCTAGCGTCGATGACTCGATTCTGTTTCATGCTCGTAAATTTCTTTATTATTATAGTCGTTAAGTCACATAACGCAATAACGTAAGCGAGTCAGGTTCCTCCTTTCTCGTGTCTCTTTCCCAACAAGTCAGTGATACGTTATCGTATCCGTAAGCGAGTCCTTGTCCTTGACCAGGTCTATTTTTTCTTCAAATAATAACCCTAGTTTCGGGCCTCATATGGGCCTAAAATGTGGGTCCATATCACATTCAATAGAGCTGCGACATCCGGTCTGCCATATAAGAACCGAGAAGCCCACGCGCATTCGAAGAACGTTTCTCTTACGCGCTTGGTCTTCTTTGATTTTTGCAGAGAATACCAACAGATCCCGAAAATGAGTTTAACCAAAGTCGGACGGCTGAAAACAAACTGAAAGACGTTAGCTTAACCGGGATACATGATGCGGTTGCAAAATCATAGAAATGAATACTTAAATGGGGATAAATAGACTATCAACCAACTTATTCCTCGTCACCAATCCAAATATCCAATCATTGTCGATTACGTGTTTACAAATATTTTTGGACCTTTGTCTCTTTCTTTTTTATTCTTCTCTCTCCTTGTTAGTGTCACATTTGTCAGGGCTGCCCAAAATAATTATAGATTTTCCAAGAGCTTCAACTACCTCTCTACTTTTGTATTTTCTAACAATGAATTTGTAACAGTGAAGCTTGTAACAAGGGGAATATATGGGGAGACTTCCAAATTCCAATCATTAGACATATCTACCCATATATTCCCTTGATTTTCTTTTGCATTAAAATAATTTTAGGAAAAAAACACTAAAAATCTTCAGTAAATACAATATATTATAGATTTCATTTCCAAAATCATAACCTTTGTGGAGATACATGTTCGATTGAAACCAATATTCAAAATGAAACCAAACTTCTTGTTGTTCCACCCTTCCACATTGCATGATTAAAATCATATAATTTTTATAAAGAAAAAACGTCCATCAAAACTAAAATAAAGTAAAATAGATTTTTGTGTGTTTATACTTTAAATAATATGTAATAATATACATATATATATTAAAATGTGTTTTGTGTTAACGAATATATTAAAGTGTTAGAATTATAAATTCAGCAAAAAAATTAATATACAATCTTGTCTGAAATGGGTCAAACGAAAAATTCTTGTTGGATTATGTATTAGCATTTTCGATGAAACTAAAATGGAACGTGATTTTCCTTTCCCATTTTCGTAAAAATCCTATCTCGAGTTTTTTTTTTTTTTCATTTGCCCATCTGTAACTAATTCACACATCACACCAAAAGAGGATTTGTCTTCTTTTTGAAGCATCATAGTCATTTTAGTCACAGACTCACAGTCTTAGTCGCGTAGGTCCATATACAGAGCATTTGCTTATGTGGTTAAACAAGAGCTGCCCATTTAAACAAGAATTGGGATATTTTTGGGTTTTAAATGAAAATAAAGAATAAAACCATGTGCTTTAAGAATCTTTTACACTCTCTCTATCCTTTTAAAAACACATGCCTTCGGCTACTTCTCTTCATCATCATCATCATCATCATTGCAGTGTTTCCTTATCTCTATACCCTTTGAAGCAGGAAAAAAAAAGGCTCCTTTTTTTTCATGCTCTGTTTTTGATTCATTCGCCTTCTTCCAGTCTCTCTGTTTTACTCTTCACCTCCATTGGACATTGACTCTGTGTTGCTCTGAGACAACCTCAAAACCCTATCTTCAACAGAAGCAGATATGCTGCAGAGTGTAGGAAAGTATCGGTGGAGACATTCATTTCGTTACAAGAAGCTAACGGATCAACATGAGAAAGGGACAACATCACCACCACCACCACCACCAACAAGGTCGACTAAAAGGCAGAACTTGGGGAAGAAGAACGAGATTCGAGTAAAAGGGTTTAGACTAAACCGATCAAGAAAGCTGGTTCTTAAGGCATTAGCTTTTCCTAGAAGGCTCTTTAACATTTATGTGCGTATCACAAATAAGATGAACAGAGAAGGCTTATATCCTAATCTTGTTTTTTCTTCTCATTGGGGTTTCCCTGTTCTGCTGAATTCAAGAGGTGGGTTCCGTTAGAGAGAAGAGGTCTGATTCTGATTAATCATAAAAGAAGGATACATAGAAATGTGAAGCGAATGATTACATTACATACATACGATATTCTTGTAACTTGAGATGTTTATCGATTCGGAGAATAATAGAAACAGAGTTCAGAATTTTTTTTTCTTTCTTAATAGTTCAGCTGAGCAAGTAGATTTGTGATTCTATTTTAAATCCGCATCAGTCTTGGTGATATATTAGGCCGACTTGGTAAAAAAAAATTTAAGAAGGAAGAAGAATTGATATCATAAAGGACACAGGAAGTTTACAAAATATTTTAACTTGACAAAACAGAATATGATGATTTTGTGACAACCACCTTTTTATCATTTTATATACGTAGAGAAATGGATAAAGTAGAGATCAAGAATTGGGCAGACAACAAACTAACCTTTTCGGTTGCAAATGTTATAAACAAAATAACTCTTTGGTCGGTAAGGATAAAGAAAAATAAAAAAACACTGGCGCTTTAAGGTCCTCATCGATGAAAGAATTGAGAAACCCCATTTTCGTCAGAAGTATCAAGAAAGAAAGGAAGATATGAAAATGGTGAGAAGAAGGTAGCTGAACAAGTGGAACTTGAAGAACCAGCCCTTGTGAAAGAGGGTGTTGAAGAAGTTAATGTTGGACCTGTTGATTCGGAGAACGCAGAAGAGAAAGGGAAAGATGGGAAAATGGTGATAAGAAGGTTAGAGGGTGGTTCAAGAGGTTAATGTAGAAGCTGTTGATGAGGAGAAAGCAGAAGAGAACCGGACCCTGGAGAGTGCTGCTGAAGAAGACAACAAGGATAAGGAGGAGACGAAGAAAGTTGAAGTTTCTGAATCAACACATGAAGCTATAGGGAAACAGGTGGAACTTCCATATATATGTAGAGACTGCATAAGATAAAATGAAAGATGTTGAATCTCTTGAAGTCGAGACAAGGCCAGAGGCTTATGAAAAAGTTAAGACTTAGCCTGAGAAAGCAAAGAAAGTGGCTTCAGAAGTTGAGATAGTAAAGTCAGAGGAAACACATGATAGTTCCAAACTCAGCTGATAGTTGGGCCTCTGTATTCTTGTCTGAGACATGGTTTGGCTCTAAACTCAGCTGATAGTTTTGCCACTGAATCTACTGCACTGAAAGCAAAACAGAGAACACAGAATTCTTGTAGCAAGGTATGCTTCAACAGGATTGGCAATGCATGCGTTCCATTATTTGTTTCAAAATGTTTAAAGAAATATCGAAGTCTACTTGTTGAAACTGGTCTCATTTTATTCAATGGGCCAAAAAGAGTATCTACAAGAACTGAAAAAAAAAAAAAAAAACGTTTGCGAGCTTTCTTTGCTTTCGCTTAGTATTTTACATTTGTTTATGTTCATTATTAGTATATCATTACTGGATTAATGGGTATGGTCTGAAACCTATATTCATTTCTTGGCAGGGAATTTGGCCTTAACCTTCTGAATCTCCTGTGGTGGAATCTGGAACGCCTTGGCAAGCAACTCGTCAGGAATCGGAGGGTTAGCACCGAAGAGAGACGGTCCAACGGATTGAGTCCCGGGAAACTGACTATCGAAAGCAGCGATCACGGAAGCAGGAGCGTTGTTAGGGTTCTGCTGGAAATGGAGGAGAGCTCTGGGGAATACAAAGACATCTCCTTTGTTGACGTATTTGGAGATGAGTTTTCCAGTGGCGGTCAAGAAACCGACGAAGAGACGACCTTCGAGGACGAATATGACTTCGGAAGCTCGGGGGTGAAGATGCGGCGGGTTGAGTCCGCCTGGTGAGTAGTCGATCCGAGACATGGAGACACCCATGGTGTTGAGGCCAGGGATTTTCTCGACGCTAGCTCCTGTAACGGCTGAGCCCATTGTGCTGTTGCTGGTCGATGCAGCACTGGCTAAGCCTGTGAAGTAGAAGTCCTCTGGTGTTGCCTGTGATGCGTCTTTGCAAGGGTATCCGTTGACTTTCGCACCTAATGAGAACATGATAAATGTCAACGACAAAGGTATTGACATTGGTTTCACTTGTCTCGAGCTTTTAAACACCAATCCTTCGTTTGTATTTGTAAATTTTTACAATTTTGTTACATGAAAAGAGAGAGATCTGATACCTTTGAGATCAGCAACACAAAAATCTTGAAGCATGTTTGTTTCGGCCAAGGCCGTGTGGGCGGCCACAAGCAAGATGGTAACAAAAAGATGGGTTATGGAAGTTGCCATTGTTAATTAGTTGTTATAGAGAAAGTGTTATTGATGAATGTGAGATATTCCTCTGACCTTGTTTCTCAATTTATATATCTATCTTGAGAAGATCTAACCACAGGAGAAATAAATGGAGAAGAGATAAACATGGAGGGGCCATAGGCTTGTTAATTTTACTTTTTTTTTTTTTTGTCATAATTAGGTTTAGGTGTTCTGATCGTTGGTTAATATTTGGTGATTAAAAGGGGTGTGTGTTTGTTGGAGACGTCAATTAGCCTAAGTTATAGGATGGCACTCACCACTAAAAAAAACACCATCAAACTCTGATAATCACCAAACTCGAAATGATTAAAGGAAAGGAACTGGTTATAGAACTCAAGGTGTTTGTTTGGTACAATCAAATCCAAACCGGTCCTTCTGCTTTGTTAGCCAAACCGGAAGACCTGGTTTATATCTACCCATACAAAACCAGAACCTTAAACCGGCTAGAGGTGAAACAAAATCGAATGTCGCTACCCATGCATTTGCATGATCATTAGATAAATAATATAAAAATTATCTGGGGTCAAGTAAGTACAAATTAGAATAGAATATGGGACAAAATATATTCATAAATTTGCAGGTTTAAACATATTCCCTCTTCAATAATGAAGTAGAGTCCATATATAAGATGATGGCTCAATACCAACTACGCAAATTCCCAAAAACCCTTATTTAATTAATCAGCATATATATAATGAACATGCATCTAAGCACGTATGTACTGTACGCTCTTGATTATTTAATGACCAATACTGACCAAAGACAACCCCAACTGCTTCAACACTATTACAATCTGTCATCTCTTGTCTTGACATGATTATAATAACTTTCTTCTCTTCTTTCCCCATCCTCCAAAATCCCACTAATCCGTTTCTCTTTCTTGGCTAATCCATCATGACTGTTAAGGTAAACCTCCTATTACTAGTTTTCTCAAACTCACTATCGAATGATTCCATATTTTGTTGTTCTTTATACTTCTCATGTGGTTTTGAGCAGAAAGTTGAGATCAAGGTGGATATAAACTGTGGGAAATGCAATAGCGCAATCATGGAAGCAGTCACGGAGATACAAGGCAATGAGAAAAACAAACATGTCTCAAAAGCAATCTGATCTTTAACAGATCCTAGTACTAAAACATGAGTTTTGATGCAGGTGTGAATCATATTTCATTAGATGAGGAGAAAAGCATACTTACCGTGGTGGGGACAATGGATCCGGTCTGCGTTGCATCACGGCTGAAGAAGATTAAACAGAAACCTGTAATCATAAGCGTTGGACCACCACCAAAACCTCCTGAGCCGCCAAAGCCTCCAGCAGCCCCTGAGCCAGCAAAGCCTCCACCAGCAACTGAACAACCAACCCCTGTATGCAAATGCAAGCCTATGTCTCCTTACTGCGCCAGTTGCGATGTTGTGTCTGTTACTACCTACGAAAGTGGAAGCGGTTGCACCATACTTTGAGACTTGTATTTCTTCACCTTAGTCACCGTTACTTTTACCATATATAGCCTTCATGTCCTGCAACCTATATGTTAGTCAGGACTAATTTCTTGTGTTATTATGCTTCTATTTCTTAGTCAGATATGTATCTTTGTTGTTGTTTTCTCCGTCCCCTGTTTTTATAATTAGGAGCTCCTTTGATGATGCTAGTCTCATAAACAACAAAAATTTCACACGATTTTCCAGCTGGAGCACTTTGCCTGAGGGTCTTTTTTCACACGATTCACAAAGGCCCATTAACATCGTGGAGCCCATTATAGTTTTAAGCAAATCCATAAAATCGATGCATTTGAAAGATTGGGGTTCTTATAGAAACATATAATAGAGTGAGGGGCCGTTATTACAAAAAAATAAAAATAGAAATGGAAGCAAGTGGACGACCGCGGCGTAAGATCAACATGTGGTGATGTGCATGAGACAAAGACCGCAGTTTTTCGTTCTCCCACGCACACTTTGTTTTTTTTTTTTCTCTTATTTTTGTTGCATTTCTTCAACTAGACTCTTGCTCTCTTTCTTTAATACGATAATATAAACTAGTTTTTTAAGGGTTGTGTTATAATTGATGCATTTTTATTTTCCCAGGGTGAAACTTTTACGAAATCAATCAACATGTATATAACCCAACAATGAGATGAAACTACTTAAATCAGTAAAAACCTTTCTTTACCAAAGAAAACAAAAAACTAGACTTGTGTCAATGTGTAGATTGACATGATTGCGTTAAAATTAATCAAAACAACTATTTCCTATTTCGATAAAGAATGTTTTAAATGGACGAAATCAGTGCAAGCATACATGATGACTATCGTCACTTGTAAATACAGAATGTTTGCATCACTCAAACATGACTTTCCCCAACTTCCCACTACATAATCAACACTTGTTTCTTTACCACATGCTTCTGCCCAGAGTGGAAAGCCGAGTTGGGAGAGATCATAATACTTTAAAGGGGTTCGTTATGCAAGCTATGACGTCAACGTTAAAATGAATTTTTTTTTCCTAAACCAAAAAAGAGAGAGAATGATTCTCTCTTAGCAAGAGTGACTTATTTTGTTATTGAAAACACATATAGTATTTTGCTAGCTTATATACATATACATCTTCTCCAATCAAATTATAGAGATTCAAATCTAATTATATATAAAAAAACTAAAGTTTTTAGGTCGATATCATAATTTTTATCTATTTCGTTTACAAAAAAAAGTTGAATGAAAATATTTTCTTGTATTTAAAGTTTTCAACAAAACTGAACGAACGAACTTAGCAGCTAAAGAAATGTGTAAAGGTCACACTGCTCTCTTTTTTCCACCTTTATTGGTAAACAAAGGTACACAAGTGTCACGAATCGTTTTCTAGAAACCAATTAGTTTGTGAAATAATTATTAGACTAGGATTCTACCCGCACGTACGTGCGGGATAATGTTTCTTTTTTTTTTCTAATATCGAAGAATCAAAATGATATTAATATTGAAGATACCAGAGATATATATAAATGATATAACTATTAACTATATAGATCATTAATATATTAGATGAGGTTGTTTGTATTATGACATCATTGTTTTGTTGGAGTTAAAAGAATTGTATTATTTGTGAATTATATATAGTTTGTGTTGGTTTATAAATAGAATTTTTTTTGTTTTTGTTTATTTAAAAAAAATCCTAGGACTTTACCCGTTCTACGCGCGGGGAACGTTTTTTCATATTGAATAGTGACAATAAATGATAAGTATATGTTATATATCAGATTATGTTACTAACTGTTATCATGGAATCACAATAGTGAATTTTTATGAAGGATAGTATATTATATGCAGTTATTTATTGTATTAATTATTTTGTTTGGTTGGTGTTAGAAAAATTTTATTATATGAGACTAAATATAATTTTGAATGTTGCTTGAAGAACTGTATTATGTGAGATTATATATCGTTATATATCATAAAATAATAGTGTAAATTAAAAGTTATAAATATTTTTTATTTGTTAGTTCTATGTTTTTTTCACTCTAATAGTAATAGTTATTGAAATATTTTTATGAAATATAACAAAATAATATTTTAAAAAATAAATGTTTTTTCACTCTAAGTTATAAATATTTATCTATTTGTTAGTTATATTTTTTTCACTGTAATATACAATATTTAAATTTTGTATAGTGGAATAACTATTTTTTAATATGAAAATAATTTAAATAATTTTTACATTTTTAAAAATTAAATGAACATATGTTTAATTTTCATGAAACAATAATATAAACAAAAAAGCCCTTAACTATTAATAGAAAACGATTTTAAAAATTAAAAAAAAAAATTGGGTTAGAAAATTTTATTTGTGCTCTCGAAATATTGTATTGGGTTTGATAATCATCTTGGCTCAGTAATATATGACGGGTTATAACGATAACGAATTAAGCTAAAAGTCTAAAACAAAATCAAAAGAAATAAACGTCTTTTAGTCTTTCTCAGAAATCAAAAGTCAAAAGAGATGTTTCTCGACTCAACTCTCTCGAGATCTCCGTCATATTCGAAGAGGTAGGTGATTCCTCTCTATCGCATGTTTATATTTCTTCAAATCACTCCGTTCATCTTTTTTCAATCGATTCCATTTAAGCTCAATTCTAATTTTGTCTCTACTTTTTTTTTAAGAGATTAATATTGTTTTTTTTTGTTTATGCTGTTGTATATACATTTTTGAGCTTTCCGGGAAGAAGTGCGAGCTTCGTGTCGATTGGTGACTCGTCCGGCTGATGAAGACGCGAATTCAAGGTTCGTTTAAAGTTTCCATCTTCATCTGTTTTAGCTACGGTTTCTCTCTGTCTATGCGGAAACATATCTGTTAGTCCAATTTAGCTGAGTTAATTGCCCTGTTTGAGTAATTGAAGTGGAGTTCTAGACTGTGAGTTCTTGATTATCATTTATTCATAATTTGCTACATCGGTTACATGGGAGCTAATACTGTTTGCTCTCCACGATGATGATACAGTGGAGTGGATCACTCTTTCGTCAACCTTCTGCACTCCTTTTCTCAAATAATTAAATAATGCCGTAAGTATCTCTCTTGTTATACTGTTGCATTTGGGTATATCCAAAAGTATTCTTGACTCGTTTCATGTTTTTTTCTTGGAGGAGCATATACCTGCACTTATGTGAGCGACGATAAGGATGTCACTATACATCTTCAAGAGGAGATGATCAGATTTAACTTGACGTAAGTGTTTCTCTCATTAGTTGAATAGTGAATCATAGATAAATAGTATTCTGAGATTAAGGCGGAAATTTAAGCTGAAATAATATCCAAATCTAGAGGTTCAAAAAATCAAATCATATGGGAAAAATAAACCAAACCAAAGATAGTATAAAGTAACCAAAAAAACAAATGCAAACCAAATAGAAAAATTATCACAAAGCATTTCATCATCTCTTATTGTTCTTGACCTTCCAACTCATCCTCCTAATCCTTCTTCACCTTATTAGTCCGCCCAGTCTCCAACTTCACATTTTTAAACCTAGGCTTCTTTGTGACCGAAGACTGGTCCGAAATCATGATAGTAGACTCTTCGTTACTCCTTTTCGAAGGAGTAAGCATAGTGGACTCAGATCCATCTGTGTCTTGACTGCTTCTTAACAACAGTGGCTACAAATTATAAACATAAACTCATAACTACTCTGCCGACATTTTCAAAATAATACACAATTTAAGTCAGGTGAGATAATCAATACCTGTTCAACATAAACCACTTCTGAAGGATTTGGTTCAAAATCTGTTTCTTGTTTAGAAGAACATTCAACCATTCCATTGGATGTTAAAACTTTGATAACCTTGAAAGTCTCAGATCCTCCACTCACGTTTTCTTTTTCAATGGTGATACCAAATTCATAAGTTTTTCCAATTAAAGCTTCAACTGCAGGAGGTAAATCTTCTGGATTTTCAATCTACAATAACATTTATTGTCAATGGAAATAAGTATGCAATCTAGTTTAAGATCTTATAAAATCAATTCCATGGTTAGGTTCATTGACGATATGGGTTTCAAAATAATGATAATATAAAAGTATGATTTTTTGAATTAAAAACTTAGAATTCCGTTAGAGAGACATTTAAGATGTTATTAACTTATGTTTAAATGATACAAATAAAGTTAATGTATAAATCTTACCACACAAAACAGATTGGTTGTGTTGTCCTTCGTGAATGGAATTAAAGCTTGGTAAATCCAAATATATGTTATTGGAAACATTATCTGAGTTTGAAACCCAAGTTTCTTTCACAAAACCCATCTTGTAAACATGATTGGTTGGCCTGTATTGACTGATTGCTTTTGTTAAACTCATGTTTTGAATGATTTTCCATTGACCTTGCTGCAAATATCTCTCGTAAGGTACAACATCACTTTTCTTGATAGTTGCATGAATCTTGGTACCCTACGATACAAAGAAAAAAAATGTGTTACAAATTATAGAGTGATTATAGATTAAAACTTAAAAATCAATCATTAAATATAACCTCTTCATCCGCTAAAATCAATTCCAGTGTCTCCCCTGAGTTAGCAGTATATTGTTTCCATGAGTGAAGAATTTTGACTTGAATTTTCCAAGCTGTCTTGTAGGGTTTGATCTTAGACAAAAGGGAGATTGGAAGAGAAGAAGACATTCTGATGTGTTAAACTCCAAAAGGTGTGTGGTACGTGATTTGTATGAGTAATCGGTATGAGTAAATATGTATATATAGGTTTAAGTAGCTTAGGTTTGACAATAAACTTGGCATAATCGATTTAATAGTTTTGGAATTTTAAAAATTAATTGAATACGAAAATGGATGGTGAATTTATTGTTAGGATATCTGATTTAGAGTTGGAAAGATTATAATATAATTTCGAATCTATCCACCTATGAATATAGACTGTTTCTTAGCAAAGTACTTGTTAGGAAAGAATATTTCCTAGATACTTAGTATGAAAGAATATATTCGAGATTTTTGGTTAGTTACTAAACATTATGAGTTCCCATAACTATTTGTTTAGCCATACGAAAAAGGTGGGTCAATATATTGTGAAAGATTAGGTGTTCGACAAAAAAAAAAAAAAAGATTAGGTAATTAATTTCAATTCTTTGAGAATATGAATATGGACCATTTTTTGTCTAAATACTTATTATGAAAGAATATTTTCGAGATTTTGGTTAGTTACTAAATATTATTGTTCCTAAAAATCATTAATCATATGGTATATTTTATTGATTTTGGTATATTCCTTTTATGGTATAATACTAACTTGTCTGAAGATTAATGGATTTTCGCAGTCGGCTAAATTGATATCAATTTGGTTAACCGAGTATTAAGCCGGTTCGATTTAAGTGTTGGAAGGGATCCGCGCGTTTGTCCTGGTATCATGGGTCGGGTTGTTTTTTCTGTGGCGTCAACTCTTCCTAAAATAGCCTAAGATAACCTTGTAACTAAACAAAATTTAATATAGAAACCAATGGCAATAGATGTAATTAAAAGGATTTTTTCAAACATTTTCTTAAAAGTGCTCCTCAAATAATATTAGTAAGATTAACACATTACCCAATAGGATTGCTATAACGAGAAATGTAGAGATGGAAATATCAAGCTAGAGCCAATAGGAATCAAATCCTATGGACCCACTTTCCCCATGTGCTATATAGTAAGCACATCAGAACTAATTATATCTGCTTTTGTCGTTGCTGCCTCTCCTTTGATGCTGAGCGTTTTAATAAGTGTGAACTAAGATCTAGGTAACCAAAAAGATGGTCTCTGTCTTAGTCATATAATAAAGAGACTGAAATAAAACAAAGTTCAAAAATAAACTATCCAACCGTGAATCCAACCATGAAACTCTTTTCTAATATGTATTTTTTTGGTTGCTGATAATTACATAAAGAATTCCTTCTTCACTACTCCCCTTCTTATTTGAATATTTCTCCTCTTTTCTTTTGTTTGTTTGTTTCTTTAACTCAGAAAAGCCCATTCTTTTTCTACAAAGGTCGATTTTTTTTTTTTATTACACTACGTGTTTGGCTTTAAAGTTTGTTCCTTTCTTCTCTATATCTCACTCCCAGAGATCTGTTTCTTTTTTCTTTTTTTCTTCTGCTTTCACTCTTCTCTTCCACTTTCAGAGTGAGAGAGGATGGAGAAGCTTTTGTTGGTAGGGTTTATCGTGGCGGGGCTGATACTGGGAACTCAAGCAAATGAATATTTAGATTTCAATGTGACCGAAATAGATCGCATTGAGGAACTAGAGTTTGGATTCTCCAAATATAGTTCCAATTTGAACCCTTTATTAGTTGGTCTCACCCTTATCAGAGGAGCTGATTCAGGAGCTGGTACTCTCTCTCTCTCTCTCTCTTCTGCTTCTGTCATTAGATCTCTCTATGTCTCTCTTTATCTACTTTTATTAGTTTTTTTTTCAGAAAAAGATAGGGTACAAAAATGGTTGCTTTTGCTTTTATTTGTGTTTCTTCATTTACTCACTTCAGCTTCATTCTTCTCAGCTTGTTTTCTCTGTTGTCCCCTTCCAGATTTAACTTGGTCTTTACGTTTACTGTTATGTATTCTTTACGATTCCTTTCATTGTTTTTTCCTGTTTTATTGCTTAGGAAAATGTAAATAGAAACAAAACTCATGTAATTTATATGTTATGTTTTAATTTACAGTATCCATGTTGTGATGTGCCAGTAGAAAAACAGAACAGTAATTTGATCTGGCTCGTTTATTACTTGGATGTATCTTATCACAGTTTGTTTGGATGGAACGTTGCCTGGATATCACTTGCACCGTGGACATGGATCTGGAGCTAATAGCTGGCTAATTCAATTGGAGGTTTTTATAATGATTTGTTGTCTATGGAAGCTACTGTTTACAAGTCTTCATTGTGCAACAACGTCAGTACCTGAAAAATGTTATACAGGGAGGAGGATGGTGCAACAACGTCAGGACCTGTGTATATCGGAAGAAGACTCGACGTGGATCCTCTAACTACATGGAGAAGCAGCTACAGTTTACTGGAATACTGAGTGATAAAGCTCAAGAAAATCCGGGTTTTGCCTCAATCTTTATTCATGTTACCATGTCAGTAACCTAATGTAATTTTAAGAATCATTGATCCTCATTGTCATGTGCTTGTCTTTTGCAGACTTCTTCAACTGGAATAGAGTTAAGCTCCGTTACTGTGATGGCGCTTCTTTCAGCGGAGATGGTCAGAATCAGGTTCGAGTCAATACATTATTATTGAGTTAACAGAGTTCATGAGTGACCCCTTGATGTGCTTTGGAACAACTTGCTAGTTTCTAGGCCTTTGGAACTCTGTAATTTATAAACGTCTAGACTATTATCAGCCACGGATAACGCTTGGTTTGATCTTAGTTGTGCAGATTTGAGCAGCTTTTTGGCTTTGTGTAACATCTGCGAACTAATGCAAATATAACTCTTACTTTTCCGCAGGCTGCACAGCTTCAGTTTAGAGGAGAGCGTATCTGGAGAGCCGCTATAGACGATTTGAAGGCGAAAGGAATGAGATATGCCAACCAGGTCTGACACTTAACCTTATCGTAGTCTCTTATACACTTCAGCATCGAAGGCAAGAGCGGTTTTTTAACTGGTTATATTCTGTCAGGCACTTCTCTCTGGATGCTCTGCTGGTGGTTTAGCAGCAATTTTACGCTGCGATGAATTTAGGAACTTGTTCCCTGGATCCACCAAAGTCAAGTGCTTGAGTGATGCAGGCTTGTTCTTGGACACGTTAGTTTGTTTCTCCCCAACTCAAAGTCTGTTCCTTTTCCCTTGATTCAGTAAACTGTTATTGACTGGTTTGTTTGTTTCTGTTATAGAGCTGATGTTTCTGGTGGCCGCACAATCAGGAACTTATACAATGGTGTAGTAGAATTTCAAGTGGGGATTACTCTTTTAAGCCCACGGCTTCTTTTACTTTACATTTGAAGAGCATTAAGAAACTTTAATAATCTTCCCTTTTGCAGAGTGTGAAGAACAACCTGCCTCGTATGTGTACAAACCATCTCGATCCAACCTCGGTAATCTTTTTTTTTCATTTCTCTCATCCTGTTGCTGTTACAAACCGAAAACTGACCGAAGTCTTGTATTTATGAACTCATCTTTTCTGTGCAGTGTTTCTTCCCACAAAACCTGATCAGTCAGATGAAAACTCCGCTTTTTATTCTCAACGCAGCATATGATACATGGCAGGTAATGTTCTTTTCTCCTCTTCGAGAAACCCGACACTGCGTAGCTATTGTGCTTTGATGGTTAGGCTAACACAAAAAGTCTTCATAATGGCTTCTATTCAGATACAAAGCAGCATAGCTCCAACATCAGCTGATCCTAGTGGATTTTGGCATGATTGTAGGCTAAACCATGAAAAATGCACCCCTGCACAAATGCGGTTCTTGCAAGGTTTGTACCATCATAAAACTTGTGACTCCACAATTTAAAGTGTCGCATCACTCTTTAACTGTTTAATCTTTTCTGAAGAACAGGATTCAGGGATCAGATGCTGAGAGTAGTGAGGGGATTCTCAATGTCGAGACAGAATGGATTGTTCATCAATTCCTGCTTTGCTCACTGCCAAACCGAGAGGCAAGATACTTGGTTCGCCGATGATTCTCCTGTCATCAGGAAAAAGGTAAAAGCTCAAAACCTTTCCCACACAAACAAAGTAACACAAGCAAAGGATGTCTCCGGATCTTGGTCTGTTTTAAATTCATATCTTGACTTTGTATGTGGTATAGGCGGTGGCCATAGCCGTGGGAGATTGGTATTTCGATAGAGCGGAAGTGAAGTTAGTTGATTGCCCGTACCCGTGTGACAAGAGCTGCCACAACTTGGTTTTCAGATGATTGATCGATTCTCTTCTTTATTCTTATTATATACATACCTTAGAAAGCTTCTCTCAAATGGAGTGGCCTTGTATCCTTAATATTTTACCAATGCCTCATTGGAGAAATGTATGATTTTGATTGTGCTGCTCTGGAAAACCATAATAAACCCCCAAAAAACGAAGTTAGCTCATAAGAGTTCAAATGTAATCACAGAGAAACGATTCTTCTTTTGTTTCTTTCCTCTCTTTGCATTGCAAGTAGTTGATCATATATCGGAAATGTCAACACTGGTCCCTACAAAGAATTCACTTCATTTCAAAAATATCCAACAAATGTATAAGAATAACAATAAAATAGCAAGGATAAAGAAAATGAAAAGAGTATACAGAGTGTGTTGACACTTGACACCCTGGTTTTAGGGTGAGTGACAGCTATCTAGTGTTCCCCACTTTGTGTGATTATATGTGTGAGTGCCTTTTTCCACCTATCATTTCCTTTTTAAGTTTCTCTCAGTCAAACTAACTTCTTCAACAACTCTGCAAATATTAATCTGAAATTCTGTGAAGTTGAACCCTGTCCATTACTTTTTTCTTCTCCTTCGTTCTGAATTTTCTTTCATGGCTTCTGATTCTCAAACTGCAACTTCATCTGAAAAGGTAAGCCAGCTCAAAGATTCTCTCTCTCTTCCACAGAACCTTATTACAAATGTTTACACTCATCTATGTATGCATATGTACCTTTTTGTGTGGTGCTTATAAGCTCCATAAGTAGATTTTCTGCATCCTGTTTCGGCACTCGTAAGATCACTATACTTTCACTGTGGCAGAGTCGAATATACTTATGCTCTCACAGATGAATAGCCTCTCTCAATATATATAGAATCTCTTTACCTGCAACTATCAAAGTTGGCTAGAGTCAAGGAGAATTTTATTTTTTTTTATCTTTCATTGTTTTCGAGTGTTCAACATGGTCGTAATCCTCTTATTCTGTAAGAATCTGGAGAATTCTGGAGCAATTTTTAGATGGATAAAAAGTTCAACTTTTTTAGAAAGTTGTAGATTATATAGCTGATGTGGATGTTAAAAGAAACCATCTTCGTCTGTCGTTTACTAGAAAACTCTTCTTACATTTCTAAATATGATTACAGTTCCACAGTAAAAGAAGCAATAGTTAGTGATTTATCTATTTAAGAAGAGAAAAATAAAGAGGGTTTTGCTTTTACCTGATGCAGCCACTGGAGAACAAGGTGAACGAGGAGGCTAAGTTGATGGAAAAAGAAATTGTTTTGTCGGAAACTTCGGATATGGTGAAAGATAAATCGGTTTCAGATTCAAACCTGACGGTTGCGAAGGAGCAAATTGATCAAACTCCTGCAGGTGAACCGGAGAAAGAATCACCTGCAGTTGTGGAGGAGGTTGCAGCAGCTGTGAAAGCAGAGGAATCTAGAGAGAAGGGGACAGATGAAGATGGTGAGAAGAAGGTAGCTGAACAAGTGGAACTTAAAGAACCAAACCTTGTTAAAGAGGGTGTTGAAGAAGTTTATGTTGAAGCTGTTGAGGTGGAGAAACCAGAAGGGAAACGAAAAGATGAAAATGGTGAGGAGAAGGTAGCTGAACAAGTAAAGCTTAAAGAGCCAATCCTTGTGAAAGAGGGTGTTGAAGAAGTTAAAGTCGAAGCTGTTGATGCGGGGAAAGTAGAAGAGAAGCAAATCGTGGAGACTGTTGTTGAAGAAGACAATAAGGATAAAGAGGAGACGAAGGTGGTTGAGGTTTTCGAATCAACAGATGAAGCCGGAGGAAAACAGTTGGAACCAGTTGATGTTCAACTTGTTACAGAAGTATCTGCAGAGACTGTAGAAGACAAAATCAAAGATGTTGAGGTCCTTGAAGTCGAGCCAAAGCCAGAGGCTTCTGCAAAAGTGGAAACTCAGCCTGAGAAAGCAAAGGAATTGGCACCAGAAGTTGAAGTAGTAAAAACAGAGGAAACAACAGAACAAGCTAAGGTTGAGCTTGAGGGAAAGCTGGAGGATAGCATTGTTGAGACCAAAGACTCCGTTATCAACCCCAAGGATGAAAAGACTTCTGAATCTGGTTTTTCTTTTTGCCCTGAGGAAGTTGTTCTGCCAAACCAAGATTCAGACATTTCCCCCAAAAAGGAGACTGAAAGAGACGCTTCTGCTCTTCCTGATGTCATTGAGAAGGCTATTACTGAAGAGAAGCATGTCATGGAGGAACCATCAAAGGATGAAAGAACCTCTGAATCTGTTTCTGCTTTGTGCTCTCAGAAAGTTGTACCGACAAACCAAGATTCAGAGACAACCCCCGGAAAGGAAACTGAAGGAGACGTTTCTTCTGCTGCTGATGTCACTGAGAAGGCCATTACTGAAGAGAAGCACGTTGTGGAAGAACCACCAAAGGATGAAAAAGAGAACGTAAGTGAAGCAAAAGATGTCGTCACTAAAGTAGCTACAGAAGAAGAGAACATCAAGAAGGATAACGAAACACCTGCTGCAGATGGCAAGAGCGAAGAGACTTTGAAAGAAACTGATACAGAATCAAGAGAGAAGGAAACTGGAGAAAACAAGAAAGAGGAATCCATCATAGAGAAAGTAGCAGAGGTTGCGGAAACAACACCTATTGTTGAAGAGAGCGATGAGACGAAACAGCAACCAGAAGTGATGACCAAAGAAGTTTCTGTCAAGCAAAAACATTCAAACAGCATTATGTCAAAGGTGAAGCAATCTCTTGTTAAGGCAAAGAAAGCAATCATCGGAAAATCTCCAAGCTCGAAGACCATCTCAACTGAAGAAATCAACGTCAAGTGAGAAAAGAGTCATGGGAAGTCTTTTCAGTATTTATTTTGTTGGTTTTGCTTCGTGTGGGGGAGAAAAAAACAGAACATTCTTTTTCTTTGTTTCATGGCTTTGTGTGGTTATAATATGTATCTGTAAACCTACAAAGATTTGGCTTTGTGTTATGGATGTGTGTTAGAAATTTCTTCAAGATTATTTTCTACGGACGTGTAATTTCATCATTCATCAGCAGTTTTACATTCCAGGAATAAGCCAAGCATGTCCTTTCATTATTTCGTCAAACACATGCTCCGCACAATTCACCTTCCCCACGGTTTTATGTATATTCTGATCAAAGCGTTACCAGCAAAGACAGAGCGATCGATCCACGGAGGATATACTCGACGTGAAAGAGACGAAATTGCCGACGCTTTTTTCGACTCGAGGAAAAAAGCAGGAAGCTTTGATCGATTGAGGGAAGATCGAGAAAGAAAAACGAGTCGGGCATGGATCTTAAGTTCTTAACTAATATAGAGAAGGTAGAGAGGCTGAGGAAGTTTTCAGAGGTGAGAATTGACTGACGTCTATGGCGGCCGTTTTTATCGTTGAAAAGCTATAACTGCGTTTAAATAAACGTATCTTTTTCCAAATGGGCCGTAATGGGCTGAGATTGATTCCCAATCATGACCTAATAGAATATGTAAAGAGTGGATCCAAAATTCTGCGGAAGACCAACAACGTCGGCAGAATTGTTTTTTCTTATAATTGAATTGAGAAGTTTTATTTTTACGATTGTTTTTTTTCTTGTCATTTTCTATCGAAGAAAAGAATAATGCCAGCGAATTAAATACACCAAAATAGGAAAGAAGAAATTTGGAAACTTTGAGATATTAAAGTCAAGTTTGCATAAGAGAACTCGACAATTTCGAAAGGATAAGAACAAATAGGTTTTAAAGCAAAATATTACCACTTATACTTTATAACAAGAAAAAAGGACATAACCAATTTGATTAGGACATGATATATAAAGTAGATGTATCTAATAGTATTTGTGGTGTCATTTCGATGCCACGGTTATGCGTTGGTGTCGGCCATAATATTTTATGATTAAATAAAAATAAATGGTCTTATGAAAGAGTGTTGTGAAAGCAACTTTAGGAAGAAAGAACATATGCTATTATGCTGACAGACGAAGCCAGAGTAGAATGATCCACACTAAGGATCTCAATATATCGTTATTTTACAACTTTCTTGCTTTTGCTCCAAAGATTATTCACGACAGCTAAGCTTTGCTGTCATTAATATATTTGAGTATTGATTTGGCTAATTGCGCAACTTTCCACTAGTTTCCTCTAGAAAAAACGGAAGTTGAAATGAAGCCAAAACAAGTTCAAAGTTCATACAAATTAAAAATATTGGATACGTGTGACGGGACAGTCGAACAATGAGAATAATGCATTTTTGTAAAATTTATAATGTAGGAATATATGTGATTGTGGTGGTCATCAAATCAATTAGTCCAATAATCAATAGTATATCGAATGGTTGAAGACAATGCCAATTTTTTTAAAAAACATTTCGATATATATATATTTTTTTTTTTCTGGAAGAAGTGTTTGCTATAGTAAATTCATTAACTTTTACAAATTATTCAGCTGTCAGAACAGTAACCAGTCAGAACAGTGAAAAATACATTAATATGTTGATCTGGTTTTTTTTTTTTTTAACGCTGGTGTTTTATTAATCAACGGCTGAGCTATAAAGTCAACTACAAAGCGAAGAAAAAACAGAGCAAGACTGATACAGTGATAGGGGGCCACGAGGCCAAAATGAAAGAGAGAGAGAATTAAAGTAAAAACTTGACAGGGTTTAACCATTCCGAGCTTCTTCAGAGATGAGGTGAGAGAGCCAAGAGGGACCATATCGAGCAATATAAGACTGATGCCTACCATCCCGAGTTACCGAGTGGGCCACTTGAGAGGCTACTCGATTACGCGCCTCCACCACATGGTCGAGACTCCACGAAACAAACGAGTTGGTAAGTGACATGATTTTCAGAACAAGATCTCTGACTTCCGGGAAGGCCTCAGGATGTAGAAGAGCTTCACGAGGGAAAGAAGCTTCCAAAATGATATCTGTATAGCGGAGAGTATGAAGGGAGATCTGGTTTTCAATCCTTGAATATTTTGGAACCATTACACTCGAAACTTTACAGCTATCATCAAAATATATGTTATGGAAAAATGAGACGATACGCAAACAAAACAAGTGCGAACGTCAACAACCACAATTCAGTACAATTCAAAGTTAAGAGTCTTTAGTTTTGGATAAGAATACTTAATGACCGATTATAGAAACGCAGACCGACCCATAAGTTCAGATTCGTACTAAATAATAATATGCAGATCTTATATATATATATCCAGCCAGCCATGCATCTTTATTGATACGCATACGATACAGCGCATACAAACTGAGAAATGAACGCACCAAAGGAGTGTAAAGTAATCAAGCATGTCCATGGCCATGTTTATAGAGCATGGACACGTGAGAGGACGGCCGGCTAATGCGTTGACAGACCTGAAGGCATGTGAATTTTCCACGTATGGTTGTCCTGTTGGTTGAATGTGTGAGATTTATATACAGCCATCTCTCTCGCCGACCTCCACGGCGGAGATTGTCCCGTCCCACATTCGTATTCCGACAACAATATGGTTTGGGTAATATTATGGTTTTAAAACATATAATTTGGTCGCGCCACTTAATTTTCTGACAAGTAAGCCGTTGGTCAACATTAATAAAACTTGACAAGTACCGTGAAGTTTTGTCAAATCTAGGCTTTTCATTTGGTCCTAGCTAATCTCACAAAAAAAATGTCAGCAAATAAGGGAACTCGTCGAAACATATACTATCTTCTTACAAACATTTTTTGTTGGTAATTTTATCTTGAATCTTGTTATGCCGGCACTAGAAAAAATCTTCTTCATAAACAGAGTATTGTTGAAATAAATAATAAAAAATATTTCAACAACTCTCAAGTATCATATTTTTCGACTAACAAGTTGATTCTACGTTATAAGTAGTCGAACATGCTTCTATTCCGTGCACGCCTATCTGGCTATCTCCATGGTCATTTTATTACTCCCACATCGCCTTCAAACTAAATGATATATTTTTCTCTATAAAAAGATGAAAATCATGTTGACAAAAAAAGAGAGAAGATTCTACCCAATTGATACTGATGAAATAAGTTTATATTTATCACATCACATGACACAGTAATGTCAGCTGTATAATGTGACTCATTCCTAACGTTTTTAGTAAATCTTGATTTTAATATTAACAAATATATATTTCAACAATAAAATATTTTCAAATATACTGTTCAGTGTTATAACACATGTTTTAAAAAAAAAAACTATATAGTACATGTTTTTGATCATTTGGTTTGACTCAAACATAGAGTGAATCTAAAACTATAAGATAGAAACAGATTACTGGAAAGTAGAAACCATAAGTTTCAGAATAATATTGTTAGAAATTTGAAGGTTATTATTAGCTTAAATTGTTTAAAGTAAGTTGTTGGGCAACTCTTTACCCCCAATGGAAAAGGAAAAAAAAAAAACAAATATTAAAGTCATTGAGGTTTACCAAAACGAAAAACCTATTACCACTAAAGAAAAGGGACAAAATACAGAGTAAGCACCACGTGGCTTAGCTCATAAAATATTTCAAAAGCAGGGTCTATATATTGCGAGACATAGCACGGATGGTAAAGAAATCCAAAATCATCAAGAGAAGTTATATTATAATCTAGTGTTTAAGCATAAATATTTTCATAAAAATTTAAAGAGCTTCAAAATGAGTACAGCAACTTTCGTAGAGATTCTTCTGGCTATCCTCTTGCCTCCTCTCGGCGTCTTTCTCAAATTTGGTTGCAAGGTACAGTTTATCTTCAGTTTGACTACTACTCTATTATCTTGTATTTTAAAAGTTTGACAATTTATATTGTCTTTTTGTTTGCAGGTTGAGTTTTGGATATGTTTGATTTTGACGCTGTTTGGCTATCTTCCCGGGATCATTTACGCTCTTTATGCCATCACCAAAGACTGATTGTACCCATCTCCTCTGTTCTTTCCTCCCGATCTCCTTGTACGCTTTCTCTACGATCTCTCTCCCTCGATATATTAACATAATCACATAAACATACATGTGTACATGTGATGGCTGTACAAACGAGATTTACGTAAGATGAATCATCTCTGATTTAGTTGACTTAATTAAGTATATGTTAGGTGAACCACATTTTCTAAGACTACCCTACCCTGATCATTGTAATTGTCATAAGTTATAATTTAAAGGTATTTCGCAAAACTACCCGAGGAAAAAAAAAAAGGATAGTTAAAGTTGCATTTTGAGATACATTTCATTTTCCATTTGCTTTGTATTAGTACTATAAGGAATTTACTGACCAAGGTTTAATTTTACGTTTGTTAATATTGTGTATATAGGAGGAACAGCTCTTTCGTCGTGTTCTCACATCGGGACTACTGATTCATCATTTATTTTATGTTATGAGTAATCATCATTGTTGTATTCGTGTACTATTATATAATTTATGCTGATATGAAGAAGAAGAAATCGTTGGTTTATGCGAGGAACTTGTTTATTTCGCGTTATAACTATTCGTGATTAATTAAAAAGCTAGAAATGGATTGGGTTTGGATCGTGGACCACCTTAAGATTCAAACTCAACTTTATATTAACTCCATTGTCACATATTTCTCATCTCAACACGAACAATTTTAGACCATATGCTAAATTCACGTGGTCCATGAGAAATACAAACACAATCATCATCCCCACCGCTTGTTAGTAGACCTATTTCAATATATATTTTTGTTATTAAAATAATTGAATCGACCGTGCGAAACCAGTTGGATTCCTAGATGCATGAATACCGAATGTTGCGTCTAATGCATTTCCATTAGAAAAAAAATATTGAGAATTTAATGTCACACATTGTATCTTAATTTAAGCCTTACTCCGAACCAACTCTTTATCACGAGACTACTACCTACTGCGCCATACTTTCATCATCCCTGTTTAGGTCGTTTTCAATTTTTATCTTTATTTTGTCGAATACTTATCATTTTTCTTTCTTTGGTATTAAACTTCCAGTGTTGCTTAGTGCTTTCTTTTTCCGGTCGCTACAATATTACGTCGGTTTTACGTCAACGTACCATAATCTATGCTTATTAACATCTATTTTTGTTTGTAATTGTAATGGCATATCATATTTTTCAAGGGATAGGCCATATATATATATATATATATATTTGGCAGTCATCTATGCAACATACGTGAATGTAACTAACGTTAATTTACAAAATACCTTTTTGATGTCGGTTATATAATTGTTCACAAGATATTTTGATATACAATATTCGAAGTTGACCCTTGGATCATAACGTGTGACAGAAAAAAGAAGAAGATCATAATGCTGAAATTGATTAAAATACAATGTATATGACTGCCGACATCACAACAGGACGCATCTGTGACGCGCTAAGCGAACTATTCTTTGGCTTTTTTACACTCTTGTTAATTGTTATGGATGCTCCTAACGCTAATCAGTAATTACGAAAGATTAGGAAACTATATCTTTGCTAAAGCAAAATGAAAAAAAAAAATATTCCTCATATTTAGCTTAAAGAATAAGGAAAACAAATAAAAACAAAAAAGGTAAGCACCACGTGGCTCATAAATATCTCAGAAGTTGGTCTATATAGTGCGGGATATACATGAAGGAGAGAGTAGAGAAGAAAACACATACACACACACACATTTTGAAGCTTTTCATAATTTTCTCAGAAACTTCAGAAAAAAGCTTAAAAGAAAATGGGAACAGCTACTTTCATAGATATTCTTCTCGCTATCCTCTTGCCTCCTCTTGGCGTCTTTCTCAGATTTGCTTGCGGGGTAATTACTTTTTCAATTTTCTTTAGTCTTCTCATTTTAATTTTAATTTTAAAGGTTGGTCTATCAAACGGATCATATTTTAATTTTGTAAGTGGTCGACTCATATGTAGACTTCTTTTTCACATATATATTCACAAAAGTAACAGTGGGAAATTTATGTTTTGTTGCAGGTAGAGTTTTGGATATGTTTGGTTTTGACGCTGCTTGGGTATCTTCCTGGGATACTCTACGCCCTTTATGTCCTCACCAAATGATTTACCATCTATCCTCTCTTCGTCTCCTTGTAAGCTTTCTGTTTTTCTCTACTCTCTCTTTCCCTATACGTTACATACATACATGTCATGATGCCCATGAAACGAGATGTAAGAAGATTCATCTTCTGTGTTAGTAAGAAGTTTAGAACCATATATCTAATAAACTTTGCATTTGTTGTTATTATGCAGTGAAAAGCTGTTTCGTCGTGTTCTCCTCTACTCTGTGTGTGTGACTGATTCATCGTTTCTTCCATCAAAGGGTTTCATGTTTCGAGTAATTTAATCATCATTGTTGTTTTTTACATTGTTATATAATTCCTGTTGATATAAAGAAGATATCCTTTGTTTCGTGTGAATTACTCGCTTATTCGATTTTTAATGAGGTTACATTCAATAAAAATTGGGAATTGTGTTGCCTCGGTGTGTGATAGGACCACCAATCAAATATCTAAACCTTACGTTATGTAAAGCCCCATCGTCACACGCATCATTTCATCACCAATAAATTGGCCCCATTACATGGCACCATTTGCGATACCCACGAGACACACACCAAACAACGCTTTCACCCACCGGTTGTTCTTATCTGATAGTCCAATCTGGATACAATTTTGATTTAAATAATCGAATTGAATCAATTGAATTTGACCATACAACTACCGATATCTAACTCTTTTCTGTCTACATTTTGAATCCATTGTAATATATTTTCGTTTCAATAACCGAATGAAAGATTTAATAAAGCATGAAGAAAATATCTAACAAAATCAAAGGCGATGTGATACAAAGCAAACTAGCTTCAGATAAACAAACACAAAAGATGCTGAAGCTCACGCAAGATATAAGTAGAACCTAAGCACTAAACAACGACATCATGATGTTATGTGCTTGATATCTCATTTGTACAAGCAATCAGAACAAGTAAAGTTTCAAAAACAATCCCAAAGCTTCAGTTGGGCACTGATCAAAACTCAAACACCAATGGTGAGAGCTTGAGACAAGTCCGCTCCATTTGTTTACTCTTTGAACTGCCATTCTCTTCGGCACATCGGACAATGAGCTTGGCTCGTCTGCGAATTCACCCATTTCAATATACAGTGCAGATGAAACGCGTGGTTGCAGGCTCCCCAGACTGCCCTAACACCACAACAAAACGGTCTAAAGACAGGCACTTTTGTTAATCTATTATACAATAAGCAAATGAAACAGCTTCGCAATGTTTCAGCCAACATGAGAAAGAGTGTGTGTGTGTGTGTGTGTCCTAAGTAACAAACATAAAGTGAAGACATGAAAGCAGAGAACTTTACTCAGAGGGCAATCATCCCCAGGGAGTTTGCAGTCAGGGCAGCAACCATCAAAAGCCATCCGACATATCCCACATGTTTCGTCTTGAGCATCCCATGTCCATGAAGCAACTGCATGCCATCTGTTCCCAGAAGAAATAATCCGTTTTTAAATAATAAAAAGCAACTCCACCTTATTGTAAGAGCTCGTGTGCAGGAGCTGAGACTGTATAAGATATAATACATAACCTAAAGGGACGAGGAACTTACTCTGTTAGGGGTATGCAGGACACAAGTAGCATTGGGAAGTCAAGAACAACAAGTTTACTTGTGCATCAAAATCTAAAAATAGCAGACATTTTGAACAAAATCTAGTCTAGTCTATAAGCATTAGTTACGCCAATCACAAGGATCCTCAGCAGCAAGTAACAGACTTTTAACTAACTGAAAATTTCCAATAGAAGATGCAGAAAGTGATCCAAGTCAGTAACCTTGGATCTTTACGTATCAGAACAAGAAATATATTAGATGATCTGAGTTATATAACCATTAGTGCAGCTCACGATAGACTTTTGATACACAGAAAGCTGAGAAGATGAAGCATAGAAAAAGCAAGGATACGCAAAATCTTGACTTTCATGGCTTCCTCCTGAATAAAGAAAAAATCTTCACTCAGTTTCAACAAAACCTGTTGTAACATAGACACCTTAAAAATCAACTTAAAGACATATAAAATGATACAAAAAAACCCACTGGTGTTGGTGTTGGTGTACCCATTCATCTGTTTTTATTTGCCTTTCCATTAATAAACTAGAAAGCTCACAAATTACTCGCAATCTAAGCATGGCAATTAAGAAATCAGAGAATCCACTCTCTCTGTCAAATTTGAGATTACCGAAAGCTTAAAGTTTCAGGGATTCGCGTCCGAGAGTCGCCTCAGCAATCCAACTTTGGTTCCTCTGCTCTTCTCTCGATGATCTTCTTCCTCCAAAATTAGATCGCGAAGATAATCGCCGCCGGTTCAATTCTCCATCAATTCCGGTCCTGCTCTTGGTTCATTTTATTAGGTTCAATTAGTTTCCCTTAGATTTCTTGGGTAAAAACTGAAAACGTTGGGCCTATGTTGGGCTTCTTGTTAATATTTTGAGCGTTGCAGAGGCCCAACATAGAGCCCAACTATAGCCCAACTGGAAAATTTATATAACGGCTAGAAAATCCATGTTTATAACTTTTTCAAGATAAATATCATACTGCATCTAAAACTTTATTTTTCTAAAAAATATTTTTTGATAGTAAAACTAAATTATATAAGATTTTATTGCACTGTATTTTTTAAGCAGCACTACGTAGATACATGCATCTATTCATCAGTTGACCAAATCTAAAATCTGCATTTAAAAAAATATTATGTTCATTATTCAAAATTTTGTAGTAATTATTATTGAATACTAAAAAAGTAAATGATAATTCCCAAAAAGACAGAATATTTGAATAGATTTTATTACATTGTATTTGTTATTAGCAATACATAAATGCATGTATCTTTTAATCAATTGACCAAATCAAAAATTAGTTTAAAATACAGTATTATGTTAAATAGTTCAAGATTTACCAGTATTTTTTTCCCTAAACGCATTTTTCCCTACTATTTCTTAGTACTACTGCAGAGATAATGCTGCATAATTTTTTCCACTTTCACGTTTCCCATTATTTTTTTGTAAATTATTTTCTTAAATATATATAAATATTAAAATCATATATGTTATAACTTGGGAAATTTAAAAGTAGGAAATGTGTATGTACTATAGTTAAATTTACGAAATATTATTGAAAACTAAAATCTAGAATTTGTTTAAAATATTTGCAACTATTTGTTTTAAAATAACCATACTTTTTTTTACAAATGCAGTTTATATAACCTCATAGCATAAGTGAGTAAGACTATAAATAAATAAATAAAATTACTGGCTATAATTAAATTTTTTTTACCAGCTATAAGTTTTAATCTTGGTACCCCTCCATCCCTATATAAGAAAATACATCCACGAGTTTAATACATAACATACAAATACCTCAAAAAAAAAATCCAACATGACAAGAAAGAAAGTGAAACTTGCTTTCATTGCAAACGATTCTTCTAGAAAAGCAACTTTCAAGAAAAGAAAGAAGGGTTTGTTGAAAAAAGTGAACGAACTCTCCACTCTATGCGGCATCACTGCTTGTGCCATCATTTACAGTCCTTACGACTCCAATCCTGAAGTGTGGCCATCAAACTCCGGAGTGCAAAGGATAATTTCCGACTTCCGGACGTTGCCGGAGATGGACCAGCACAAGAAAATGGTGGACCAAGAGACCTTTCTTCGACAAAGGATAGCCAAAGCCTCGGAACATCTGAAGAGACAAAGGAAGGACAACAGGGAGATGGAGATGACCGAAGTCATGTTCCAGTGTTTGGTCGGAAACATGGGGATGTTTCATCTGAACATCATGGATCTTAATGATTTAGGTTATTTGATTGAACAGTATCTTAAAGATGTTAATCGCAGGATGGAGATTTTGGGAAATTCTGAGATGGAGATTGGTGATTCCTCCAATACTGTTGCGAATGCGTCTCCTTCTGAAGCGATTGGATCGTTGGCTCTTGTGGCGGCTACAACCGCTCCAGCCGCTACAACCCATGGGTTAGGTTCGTCCTCTTCCCCTGCGGCTGTCGCAACTTTCTTTCATCATCAACAACAGTTTCGTCATCAGTTGGCTCCACATGTTGGCTTCTATGAACAACCTCGGAATCTAAATCTGAATCATAGTCAGAACCAACAACAATGGTTTACGGATATGATGAACCATTCCGAGCAAGTGAGTTATGCGGCTGAGCCAATGAGGTTTCCGTTCATGGGTGATAACCACCACCTCCACCATCAGGTCCACCATCAGCAGCAGGTCTCTGGCGATTCCTCCGCCGCTCCGGCAGCCGTTAGCTCAACCAGTATCATACCTGTTACAAGCTCAAATCCTACCAATAATATATGGTTTCGTTAGGATTTTGGGAGTGGGCGTTCACGTTCACATTCTGATAACACAAAGCTACGATTTCTCTGTATGTTTCTTTTCTTTTTACTATGAACTTAGATTGCAAATTTCTTTTTGAATAACTACTTTTTTATCACCGTTTTTATTGTTTGGTTTTTAATGTTATGGATAATGAATTTGTGATTTTCTAGCTTTTATTATACGTCAGTTGCTAGTTTGATTTATACGTTATTTTCTTCATATTGCACTTTTTTTTTTGTCACTCATATTGGGCTATAGCAAGACAGTTTGACCCATAAACACCAAAGCCCGGTGGCTTGTATTCTCTTTTTCTCATGCTTTAAACTGAAAAGCCTAGTTATATTAAAAAAAAAACTAAAAACAACATAAATTAAAATGGGCTCAATCTTGTGACATCTTTTCAAACGAGAAGCAGCAAAGTGATGAACAAAGTCAAAGACTGAAAAGGTTTTAGTGGAATTAAAGAATCCCATCACATTGCCAACAAGATCAAATTAAACAAATTACAGCAACTTACGAATATAATTTCTAATCTCTGCAACAACTCAATGCTTATGCTTGGTCAAGCATAAAAAGCTTCAACCTTGTCTGATTGAAATCCATGGCATAAGACAGCAATCTTTAGAATTACTTGAATGCTACGACGAACCAAATATCCTCTAAAAAAATCGTTTTTAAGAAAAAAAAAAACTGCTGTTATTTTTTTCAAAACTGATCAAAATACTTGACAGCCTGTAAATTAAAGCTGAGTAAACACCTGAGAAATATTTTCTATCACATCCAAAAATACACTAATTGAGAAAATACAATGTATGATTGTTTTTTTTTTCTTCTAAAAATAATCATCTAGTCCTAATACATAATTTTGAAGATGCTATGTATGATAGATATGCTTTCTAAAAATAATCATTTTCTAAAAGTAATCATTTAATCCTAAAGCCTAAAAAAGGTAAATGATTTGAGTGACTGTACATATTATCTGTTATTCAAACTAAGATATGAATGTATATAAGTTGTATACATATTGGTATACATACTTACATTGCCAGCAATATATAATGAATATTCGTAAGATACAATAAAAACTATGTTTACTGTTATCAAATTACACTTGTAAAGCCATTATGAAGGTAATATCCGAATTATACAAGTGAATACAACTTAAGCGATGAGAAAGTATTACTAGGCTTGGTATTTGAGATGATAATCTTACCGTGGGGATTTTCCCAATAAAATGTCGTTACTGACTACTGATTATATACCACGTGGCATTGCGCACCATTTCATACAATTAATGGTAGATTTTCATGAAATTAATAGCAATAGTTCAAATAAAATTTGCCAACTGGATGACAAACATCATTTCAAAATTTCAACTATTCACAACTATATATATAAACAAACTCCTGATAAGAAAAAACAAGAGGCAGCACATATATGAAAAATCACAAAAATATAACACACAAAAAATAACATTGTTGTGGTCGTCATTATGACGAGGAAGAAGCTAAACCTAGCTTACATCACCAATGATTCGATGAGGAAATCAACATACAATAAGAGGAAGAAAGGTTTTTTCAAAAAAATTCACGAGCTCTCTGTTCTCTGCGGAATCGAAGCATGTGCGGTTATCTACAGTCCGTTCAGCACAAGCCCGGAGGTGTGGCCATCGAAGTCGGGAGTGAAGAACGTAGTGGAGAAGTTCGAGAAGGTGCCAGAGATGGAGCAAGAGAAGAAAATGGTGAACCATGAAGGTTTTCTCAGACAAAGCATCACAAAGGCCAGGGAGAATAACAACAAGAAGATGAAAGAAAACAAGGAGAAGGCGCTGAAGGAGGCCATGTTCCAGATTCTTGGTGGGATAGGTGACATATTTAAGCTGACTGACAGAAACCGTGAAGAGTTGTGTATGTATATTGATCAATATCTCAGGGAGCTTTATCACCATAGGAATCAAACCCTAAATCAATCGCATCTCGAGTATGGAGAATCGTCTTCAGCTGCTAACGCCATGCCACATCCAGCAGCTATAGCTGAAGTTGGTTCCTCCTCTTTTCCAAAGCCTGATGTTTTCAACTCTCCTCAGCTACTGAGTGAGCTATGGGCTTTGAGGCCCATGATCTCTTCGGGTCAGAGGCCAGAGCAGATTAATACTTTTGGTGATAATTTTCTTCCCGCTGCGAATGACCAACAAGGTTATTATCAAATGATGAATCCGGTAGGTGTTTACGATCAGCATCCAAATTTAAACCTTAATCATAATCAGTATCAGCACAAGATTGAAGAAAATCCAATTGTGGCTCAAGATGAGATTTACAATCAGAGTCAAAATCCTAATCATCAGCAGGAAGAATGGTTGGTTAATCAGATGATGAACCACCCTCACCAAATGCGGTTTCCTGTGACAGATGGCAGCAACCGCTACTACCATCATCAGTCCTAAATCATCTCTGTCAGCCATATTTATTGTGATGAATATTGATTCTCGGTAACAAGTTTTTGGTTTGATATGTATTATTGTCTTTAATTTGCATTTCATGGAATTTAGAGTTTCTAGTTATGTCATGTGTGTTTTATTATGCTTTTTGCTTCTTTTTTTTCTCGAGGAGATTTTAACTTCTCTCTCTCTTTCATGTATTAGGATTTAATTTTATAAAATGTCAGTTTTGTATTGCAGTTTTTTTAATAGACTTATAGATTATATTTTTCTCCTTCTATTTCAATATATTTGATATATCTAGTTGATATATTAAAAGCGGGTCAAAATCTAGTCTTGTGGACCAATCTAAAAAAATAATCTTTAAAAATATATTTTTGATTTCTTTTATTTTTTTCTTCGAAAATTAATCAACAAGATTGAAAGATTGGTAATTACTAATTAATATTATATATATATCAAGTAATGTCACGAATTGATTTTGGATTGCTGCAGGTAATAAGTCTCTTCCTTTCCTCTCTGTTAGCTTCATTGGTCTTGTTTCCACTTTTTAGGTTCGGTGGAAATAGACTTTTTCTCTCCATCACTTGTAAATTATGTATCACGTAAACTGACCATAGGAGTTCCGTTTTCCCAAATTGACTCAAACGTGAAGGATTTGCCAATTTTTAAGTCCATCAATGTCCCAAACTTATTCTTCATGTGGCTTCCTGCAGAAGATTAAAATCGAACTGGTCAAAATCTAATTGATATATTAAAAGCGAAAACGAGTCAGGTCACCGTGTTCAATGGAGGCCGAGACAGAGTCTCCTCCAGCGGTTAACCTAAGTTTCCAATCTCCCTTAACGGTTAGTATACTTGTTTGAGCAGTGGAAACGTTTGAATAAATATAGAGATATATTGGAGGAAATTCAGAAACTACAGTTTATAATTGAAATTTGATTTAGGTACTACAGTTTATAAGCTTGGTAATACTATGTAGCTATCTAGATATGTGTGATTAATGCGCCTCTCCTATTGACCTTTCTGGCAGATTGCTCTTGGGTTAGCAGCAAAAGTAGCATCCGTTGAAGCCCCGTCTGTTGCTTTTAATGCTAAATCTTTGGCCAAAACTGAGCCAGAGAACCCTAATGACCCTGAGGATTCGAAGGTTCATTTGACACAAGGTCAAGAGGATCAGATTGAGGCCAGAGCAGCAGATGAAAAAGTAGTAATTGATGAATCCAACATTGAAAGTTATGTTGGGAAACCAGCTTCGTATGAGCAGACACCGATAGGGGTTGCTATGGGTCTAGCTAAGGCGTCCGTAGATGGCGGCTTAGCATGGTACCTGAAGACAATCCTTGTTGAGAAAGGTGAAGGCATAGGCAGCGTTAATGTAATCGGCCAGGTTGGGACAGAGACGTACATAAGCGCTTGTACAGCTTACAAAGTCGCCCAGCGAATCCTGCTCAGGAAACAACCCGGGAACACCTTTTTTTTCAACTCCAAGGTTCATATACATATGCCTAGAGCCACTGGTACAAGCGGAGGCTGCACCATGACCACTTCCTTGCTATCACTTGCCATGAAGAAATCTGTTAGGAAGGATCTTGCAATGACCGGAGAAATAACTCCAGCCGGTGGAATTCTTGAAATTGGCTACGTAAATTACATAACACTACAGTCACTCTTTTTCAGCTTTTTCAGCTTTGTAGTTGCCAATTTCTATCAAGTTCAGTGTAATACACAAAATCTCTCTCTTTTCTTAGGTGAAGGAGAAGACTATAGGGGCAAGACGGATTCAAGTGAAGAACATAATATTTCCAGAGGCTAACCGGAGAGAATTTGATGAGCTCCCGGAAAGTGTGAAAGAAGGTCTCAATGTTCATTTCGTTGATGAATATGAGCAGATATTCGAGCTAGCATTCAACTACGACCATTAGAAGAAATATCTCACTTGGCTAATGATACAAAGCAAACTAGCTTCAAACTCACGCAAAATATAAGTAGAACCTATATCATGATGTTATGTGCTTGATATCTCATTTGTACAAGTAAAGTTTCAGAAACACTCCAAAAGCTTCAATTGGGCACTGATCAAAACTCAACACCAATGGTGAGAGCTTGAGACAAGTCCGCTACATTTGTTTACTCTTTGAACTGCCGTTCTCTTCGGCACATCGGGCAATGGGCTTGGCTCGTCTGCGAATTCACCCATTTCAATATACAGTACTGCAGATGAAACGCGTGGTTGCAGGCTCCCCAAACTGCCCTAACACCACAACAAAACGGTTTAAAGACAGTCACTTTTGTCTATTTATTATACAATAAGCAAATGAAATAGCTTAGCAACATGAGAAAGAGTGTGTGTGTCCTAAGTAACAAATATAAAGGGAAGACATGAAAGCAGAGAACTTTACTTAGAGGGCAATCATCCCCCGGGAGTTTGCAGTCAGGACAGCAACCATCAAAAGCCATCCGACATATCCCACATGTTTCGTCTTGAGCATCCCATATTCCCATGCCATGAAGCAACTGCATGCCATCTGTTCCCAGAAGAAGCAATCCGTTTTTTTTTTTTAAAAAAAAAGCAACTCCACCTTATTGTAAGAGCTCATGTGTAGGAGCTGAGACTGTATAAGATATAATACATAAGCTAAAGGGACGAGGAACTTACTCTGTTTTTTTAAAGGGGTATGCAGGACACAAGTAGCATTGGAAAGTCAAGAACAACAAGTTGTGCATCAAAATCTAAAAATAGCAGCCATTTTGAACAAAACCTAGTCTAGTCTATAAGCCTTAGTTACGCTGATCACAAGGATCCTCAGCAGCAAGTAACAGACTTTTAACTAGTTGAAAATTTCCAATAGAAGATGCAGAAAGTAAAATGTAGCCGGCTGCATCAAAGAAAGATACCTGCGATATGAAAGCATCAAGCTTTCCACAGTCCATGAGGAATTGGAATACATCACCATGACCACAGACATACCTTCAAAAAGATCAGTGTTTAGTACGAGGTGATCATGAACAGCGAACGATATTACTTAAATGAAAACGCAAATAGGGACAACCAAAGATTACTTCTGTGACATTTGTTAAAATTGTAGACATGTCATATACTCTAGCAGCATCAAGGTTCAAGTAAACATATGAAAATTTGTTTGAGTCCACCTATTGCATATTCCTGTTGAGTATTGAAAGTGCAGAATGATAAAATTTGAATATTTTGCTTGAGCAAAGAAAAAAAAAACTGAAATGTAAAAGCCAATAGATACTCGTGTCTCATTCTAATGGTAAAACAAAATGAAATCACAGCAGCCATCCTTGTCGGCTGCAACAATACGGGGAAATTGACTCTAGAAAATTCAAGTAAAACATTTTTTTGCTACACAGCTCTCTTTAACAGTCTCCAAAATTGTTCAAGTAAGTGCTTTTTCTTCACATCATCCCAAAAAGAAAAACATATCTACGTTCTGCAATTTTGTCACCGAGGTGAGCAAGAAACCAAAAGGAATATAACCAAAATCATACGTACTCAGGATACTTAATACATTCATGAACTACATCTCATCAAAATTCCTCTTATCCCCGGGATTCGCTTGCGGGTTGCCTTGCGTCTCAGGTTCCTCGTTTGCGTTAGCTTGGTCGTTTGCGTGATTAGCATTAAAGAAAGGCGAGTCGGGCAACGATGGGAATGGGACGTCCAATAGTCTGGAAAAGACGCCGTCTGCTACCATCTTTGTTAGATCTTGGTGATCATTAAAAAAAAGCGCATGCCTCCTGTAAAAATATAGATGAAGAATTGAATCAACTTTCCTAGTTAGCATGTCCTTGGTCTTACAATAATCACTTTCCATTAGATGTTTAACTAGTCACAAACTAAGACCATCTTTTAATTAGCAGGTAAGCAAATCAAACCTGCAAAAAGAAGATGGGTGATTTGGGGCAAAATGCTTTACTTCTAGCCATGCACTCATATTCGTTGAACCCATATCCCGTATGAAAAAAGTGGGTGCTTTACTCAACTGCATGTACACACACACACATAAGAAAAGTTTCTTTTTTTTCTAAGAATGTGTAAGAAGAGTTGGTGAATACAAAAACGGTACCTCAATCTCAAGGCATCCAGCATCCGCTTTAAGAGATATAATACATCTCTCCAATCGATAACCATCTTTTTTTATTTCCTTCCAGCAACCCACACATGCACAATCTCCCACACGAACCGTTTCATTCCAAAATGACATTTGGCCACAAGATCCGAGGAATTGACAGCAGTTTGGGTCCATTCACCGATAGTAATTCTTCTTATTGCAAATGTCAAAGGTTTCTTGTTTTTAGGAACGTTTTGAGATGAACTCGCAACCTGAAGAACCTAATGGAACAGAGAACAGAGCAAAATGAATATTAGAATACCTGTGATCCAGAATCAATAGCCTGACCCAGCGAATGATCCGGGCCGGGAGACGGAGACACGATTCTTGAAGTCGCCGGAGCTAGCGAAAACGAAAAATTATCGTCGGCAACCGCAGACAGGGGCCTTGAACCGGAACTCGGAACCTGAAACGAAATCTAGTTAGACAACCTAATGGAACAGAGAACAGAGCAAGTTGAATATTACAATACCTGTGATCCAGAACCAATAGCCTGACCCAGCGAATGATCCGCGCCGGGAGACGGAGACACGATTCTTGAAGTCGCCGGAGCTAGTGAAAGCGAAAAATCATCGTCGGCAACCGCAGACTGGGGCCTTGAACCCGGCGGAGCTAGCGAAAACGAAAGATCAACGTCGGGGAGCGTAGACGTCACAGTGATTGAACTCGAGGAACCCATACGCAGCGAAAGATCAACTTCGGGAATCGGAGACGCAGCGGCTGGCGACGCAGCGGCTGTGGGAGGCGTAGACGCAGCGGCTGTGGGAGGCGTAGACGCAACGGCGGAACTCGAACCCAAAGCGGAATCTTGAAGTTCTTCCATGCTTGAACACACGTGTAGCAGCGGGGATATGAACAAGATGAAAGTTAGTTTTTTTTTTTCCGGTGCACAGTTGTTAAGCGCGGGAGGATATATATTCAGTGCCGTGCGTCGCGTGCAAGCAGTTTTATTAAAAAAATTAAATGATAGAAACAAATTATGAATTCACCTATGTTATTTCCAAAATTAAAACCTACATTATTTTCGAAATATTAATTCACCTATGTTGTTTTCAATATTAATTCACCTATGTTGTTTTCAATATTAATTCACCTATGTTATTTTCAATATTAATTCACCTATGTTATTTTCAATATTAAAAATATTAATATACACAAAGTGTTGATTCAAAACCATTTTGCATCTTTGAGAAGGAAAACTAAAAATCTAGTAAAAAATCAATGGATGTTAAAATTATGATTGGGATATTGGTGGTTATAGAGAAAAAAATGTATAATTGCTAAAAAAATTAAATAAAAAATTAATTGGATCTGAATCTATTATACTAATTTTTTTTTTTAATAATTAGGGATCCTTAGATTAATATTTTTGATAGGGCCTGAGGCAAATGTCTTTTCTGTTTAACTGTATGCACGGCCCTAATATATAGATATGTTCTCAACTTTTAGGATTATTAGTTTCATCTTTGGATTCGGCCCCATGGTTTATTGGATGGGCTTGATGAAATCCATCTCGAAAATCTATGGGATGGCCCATAGTTGAATGCTATAACGAACTAAATATCCTTTACAAAAAAGATCACATTTTTTTTTTAGCATAAGATAAGAAAAAAAAATTACAGCTATTATTTTTTCAAAACTGATAAAAATAATTGACAGCATGTAAAGTTGAGTAAACACCTGAGAAATAGTTTTTGTATCACATCCGAGATTACATTAATTGAGATATACAATGTATGATTGTTGTTTTTTCTTCTAAAAATAAATAGTCATTTTATCCTAATACATAATTTTGAAGAATGATAGATATGCTCTTGGTAAAAATAAAAATTTTCTAAAAGTAATCATTTAATCCTAAAGCCTAAAAAAGGTAAATGATTTGAGTGGCTGTACATATTATCTCTTATTCAAACTAAGATATGAATGTATATAATTTGCATACATATTGGTATACATACTTACATTGCCAGCAATATATAACTTCACAAATTTAATTATAATGAAAATTCATAAGATAAAATAAAAACTATTTTTACTTTATCAAATTACACTTGTAAAGCTATTATGAAGGTAATATCCGAATTATACAAGTGAATACAACTTAAGCGATGAAAAAGTATTAGGGCATGTTCAATGGGGGAGACCCAATAGGGTCTCTTAGCTATTATTTAACTACTAAATTTTTGGTAAGAGATCATGTTAAATATTTTTGTTTCTTTTCCTCCAATGGTAAAATTCATCAGGGGTTCTTAAAAAAATTTCCCTGCAAAATCACAAGTTAGAGACATTCAACACAAAGAGGTTCAAATTAGTTTCAGATCAAACAAAGAGAACAAAATGACGTACAGTTAATAGCATCAAAGTCTAATTACATTAAAAGAGAAGTACGTAAAAGAAAATGCATCAAGGAAATAAAGAACAAGTCAAGAATCTAAATTAACGAGAATTAGCAAGAGCCCAGTTAGCCTCGCTTCCTCTTCTAGGGATGCCACTGATGACAGAACAAGCATCCACTTTGAAATTAGCTGATCCACATATCTCACCTTCACTATCAATCCTCAGCATCGCCTTCATCTTGTTCTTCGGCTGTGAAACATACACCTTGCAACAAAACACACAACATGAACACTTGAGATTTCACTTTTCTCTAACCATTAACATTTGTTACCTGCACATTGAACTCCTGCGAACTGCGATACAAATAGAGAACGAACACATTAAATTATCAATGACATCAGTTCCAACAAGAGCGATATCTAAGATCAAATGAGAGATCCAAGGTTTTTAGTGGTGATTGTTCAATGCAGATATGTGGGATCATTTAACAAAATCGGAAACTTTAAACAGCTAATAATTCAACTCCCTAAAGAAATCCAAAATGTTAAGAGATATCATTCATGCACATGGGGTAAGAGAGCGTGGATTAGTCATAGTAAGAATTCAGTAGATCTTAAGCAGAAGCATACTAAACGAACCTCATAAAGTGGCTGAACATGAAAGTATAAAAACTGCTCAGAATATCCTCCTATATTCTTTCCTCAACTAGACAACACCACTTCTGAGGCAATCGGCGACAGGTTTTGAGTTCAGATTGAGCTTCTCATAACATTCAGAGGCATGCTTGCAAGAAAGCAAACAGAGATCTCCAATTCAGTACACACTGATCCATATTAACACGTGTGTGTGTGTGTGCCTGTTATTTTCGTCAATGGCAAGGACTGACTCAAGATGATGAAAGAAGAAGCATATGAGTGTTGATATATATGTAGGAGTCATAGATCATCTCATAAGGAAGTACTGAGACATTGTGCAGTATGATAACGAAGATAAGCAAACAGAGAGAGAGAGCAGACTGCAATGTACATATCCAAACAACACAGCACACAGTGAGAGCATTGTTCCCAGAGGAGATGAATCTATGAGTGAAAATTTTGGTTTGATTAGATCTCAATGTTTATAAGAAGTTATATTGTCACCAAACATCAATTGCACGTTTGCCCAAAAAAAACATCAATTGCACAAGCTTCTACGATTGCACAAGCTTCTACGATCACCAAACATCAAACGCAATTCGATAAAAAAATCAGAAGAAATATTCAAAGAGAGATTAAAGGGTTAGTTTTTTTTATACTTTTGTAGATTATCAGTAACTTTGTACATAAATCCAGTGGGAGGATTTAATTGCCACTCTGTGAACTCTTTCTGCAACCTTATAGCACGCTATCTTGCTTAACGCCTATGCATGAATCAATGAACGAACAATTCGATTTTTCAGATTTAATCAAAAGTTATATAGGATGGTGATAGAGAGAGAGAGAGACGAATTCATGGATAAATCGAAAACATGCGAGAGAGAAAGAGCCTGCGTGAAGGAGCGGAAGAGCTGTTCATCAGTTCATGGCGGAGAGAGGCGAAGAAGAGCTTTTATCGAATCATCGAAGAAGAAAAATTTTGTTTTCTCAAAGTGATGACACGTGTGTCGTAAGAGACGTATCTTGCTTCCCTTAATTAAGAGACGTTTGTTAGCTTATTATTTATTTTTGATTTATTTTAATCAATCTTTTCTTTAGAAGACGCTGTTAAGAGACTGCGTTGAACATGGTCTTACTAGCCTCTCTATGGTATTTGAGATGATAATCTTACAGTGGGGATTTTCCCAATAAAATGTCGTTACTGACTACTGATTATATACCACGTGGCATTACGCACCATTTCATACAATTAATGGTAGATTTTCATGAAATTAATAGCAATAGTTCAAATAAAATTTGCCAACTGGATGACAAACATCATTTCAAAATTTCAACTATTCACAACTATATATATAAACAAACTCCTGATAAGAAAAAACAAGAGGCAGCACATATATGAAAAATCACAAAAATATAACACACAAAAAATAACATTGTTGTGGTCGTCATTATGACGAGGAAGAAGCTAAACCTAGCTTACATCACCAATGATTCGATGAGGAAATCAACATACAATAAGAGGAAGAAAGGTTTTTTCAAAAAAATCAACGAGCTCTCTGTTCTCTGCGGAATCGAAGCATGTGCGGTTATCTACAGTCCGTTCAGCACAAGCCCGGAGGTGTGGCCATCGAAGTCGGGAGTGAAGAACGTAGTGGAGAAGTTCGAGAAGGTGCCAGAGATGGAGCAAGAGAAGAAAATGGTGAACCATGAAGGTTTTCTCAGACAAAGCATCACAAAGGCCAGGGAGAATAACAACAAGAAGATGAAAGAAAACAAGGAGAAGGCGCTGAAGGAGGCCATGTTCCAGATTCTTGGTGGGATAGGTGACATATTTAAGCTGACTGACAGAAACCGTGAAGAGTTGTGTATGTATATTGATCAATATCTCAGGGAGCTTTATCACCATAGGAATCAAACCCTAAATCAATCGCATCTCGAGTATGGAGAATCGTCTTCAGCTGCTAACGCCATGCCACATCCAGCAGCTATAGCTGAAGTTGGTTCCTCCTCTTTTCCAAAGCCTGATGTTTTCAACTCTCCTCAGCTACTGAGTGAGCTATGGGCTTTGAGGCCCATGATCTCTTCGGGTCAGAGACCAGAGCAGATTAATACTTTTGGTGATAATTTTCTTCCCGCTGCGAATGACCAACAAGGTTATTATCAAATGATGAATCCGGTAGGTGTTTACGATCAGCATCCAAATTTAAACCTTAATCATAATCAGTATCAGCACAAGGTTGAAGAAAATCCAATTGTGGCTCAAGATGGGATTTACAATCAGAGTCAAAATCCTAATCATCAGCAGGAAGAATGGTTGGTTAATCAGATGATGAACCACCCTCACCAAATGCGGTTTCCTATGATGGATGGCAGCAACCGCTACTACCATCATCAGTCCTAAATCATCTCTGTCAGCCATATTTGTTGTGATGAATATTGATTCTCGGTCTTTGGTTTGATATGTATTGTCTTTAGTTTGCATTTCATGGAATTTAGAGTTTAATTCTAGTTATGTAATGTGTGTTTTATGATGCTTTTTACTTCTTCTTTTTTCTAGCGGAGACTTTATCTTCTCTCTCTCTCTCCAGTCAGTTTTGTAATGCAGTTTTTTAATAAAGTTATAGATTATATTATTCTCCTTCTATTTCAATATATTTGATACTTTAGATAAAAATACATAGATTAGGAAATCTACTTATGTGAGTTTGCTTTTCTTTTTTACAATCGAAATATATATATCAGTTTCTATTTTTTTGTATGTTCCTTATAATTTTATTGGGGTGCGAATTGATCCTTGGGTTGAACAAATTTAAGGTGGAGATGCATGTTGAGTGCAAATAGATGGTACACATTGCTCTCAAATTAGTCAATTAATAGAGACCGATGAGTATTTGCCATTAAGGAGTGTTCCAAAGATTCTACATAGTACTCACTGATCTTTTCATGATTCTGACTTTATTTCTTTATGTTGTCGGTAAATTGAGCTAAATTTCTCTTTTGCAGATATAATCTGAGGCTAATGTATATTGTTCACTTTTTTTTTTCTGTCGCTTCGAAACTGATGAAACCAAAATTCTATGCATCATGTATGCATTGATCATCAAAACGTTACACGGTCAAGTGAGTTTAAGCTGCGTTTTTAGTCTTCATTTTTCTTTGTTTTGTATAGTGAATTAGTGATCAGTGATTGTTTTTTTGTTTGTGGTGACCGAATCTTGTAGACTGACACACTCAATAATCCTGAGCTATATAGGTACCACTACGAGATCACTAGACTTACAACCATATAATAAAATTAAAGGGAATATTTTGGTTAATAATTGGCAGTAAAAGTAAGAGTCTATGAACCAACAAAAGGCTCAAAGCGAAGCAAAAGAGAAGGAGAGGAATCAAAGTACTCTTAAAATGTACCTTTTGTACAAAAAAACTGCAGCAATATGTGAGGGGAAGGACCAAGCAGGGACCTCCCGTCCATGCAAATAATATCAATCATATAAAGTTCTTGATTCTACAGGCTGGCTTCAAATCTTTGTCTTTTTTTCTTTTGGTTATTTTATCTTAAATGGATTTTAGTTTACAATCGATCTTTGCTGCTCAAAATTACTAGAATTAATATATATATATACTCATACTTGTAAACCAGAGCGATATTGCTAATTTGGTTGGACTGGTTTAGTTGAAAACATTATATGTAATGTCAAAATTCATGGCTTTCCAAATTGAATGAATGACTTGGTCTACGTTACTTACCTATCTTCTATATATTATTTGAGGATCATTTTTAAAGAAAAACCTTATGTTCATGTGTTATTAACAAGTTTGTCATGATGTCATCACCATATTTATTTTTAGATTGGTTTTTAAAAAAGGCTTAAACTACTAGAGAAATTACAAATCATGCTACTCATAATTTGGTCCAAAAAATAAATACTTATAATCAATTTAATCATCATCTAATTAATTACAAATCTAAAAAGAATCTCTCATTATATTCCCTTATATAAAAACCACAAAATTGTTAAATAATTTAAGAAAAAATATTTGATATCCAAATATATCATACTATTTGTTTTTAAATCATTTAAATTTACTCAGTATTTTGTTAAATGAATTGAATCATCAGATCAAACATATAATATAAAATATATTTTTCCACATATGCTATAATTTGAATTTGTAAAAACAAATATAAATTACTAAAACTGTTAAAAATCCACATTCACTTTTTCACATCAATTTTTGTTTTGTTTTGTAAAGATGAATCAGAAATTTGTTATACAAAGATCCAAATAATCAGTTGCCCAAAAAAAAAAAAAAAAAAAAAAAAAAAGATCCAAATAATCACTAATCATATGAGTAGGGAACTAAATGTATAATATAAATTAATTCATATATGTATTTTATTATGTAAAATCATATTTTATGTTGTTCATTCATAAAAAAATATGTATTTACTTTTAATTATAATTTATAATAAATTTAGACCATATATTAAATATTACTTTGATATAATAATTGTAGTATATATATATATATTTTTAAAGCAACTTAAAAGAAATTCAAATATATAAATCAAAATTACTTATTTATATCAACTTACCATGATTATCAGATGTATTTATTAGATATAATTATAGTTATTATAACTTTCATTGTATTTAAAAACAATTCAAATTTTTCTTTATTACTTTCCAAAATAAACGAACATGGTATGATTATGGTAAGTATAAATTATTCATTTTTTAAACTTAAATAATAATATAAAATTAAATAATTGATCACACATTTAATTAAACAAACATATAGTAATTATATTTATACATAGTCATATAAATTTAGTAATAAATTCATATGTAATTCATATATTTTAATTTTCTTCTTAATCAATAATGTCAGAAAACAACTAATTTAGCAAAGTTATCATGTATATATTATATATGATTTAATTATTTTACTTTTACTAATACACAATTTTAAAATATTTTGAAATTGCATAATCTATATAAATGACTATAAAATTATATCTAAATATTTGTATAAAAATTTCAATCCGCGCAGGGCGCGGGTTACTACCTAGTTATATTATGTTCCAACTATTATATTATAGTACACAAACACAATGCGAGATTCATGACATTCTACATCCTAACTTTGGGTATTTTGGAGCCTCAACAAATCTTATTTATTCAATTAATATTCCATTCTGGTAGATCTTGCATGGTGATAACTGATAAGTTTGGATTTATATTGGAAAAGCTTTAATTATTACTCTGAAAGTTAAGCAGACTTTGTTGTTTATAAGAATCTAATAGTCTTTATTCCCTTAAGTTCATCTTTATATGATTATGAAGATTTTACGAGGAACAAGAACGACACAAAGTCGAATCTGGTTATTTTGAATTCGTTTATTAACCGACAAAACCAAAAAAAAAAGTCCATATGGTTTAAGTTCAATTACTTAACTAGCTAGACGATGAAAGCAACAAGGAAAAAAAAAGAATGAGATGCTAGAAGAAGATAATTGTAAAGAAATATCAATTATTAACTACAATTAAGACACAATCATTTAACTCACATAAGGACACATCAAATAAATAAAAAACAATTTACATAGAATCAAATCAGCCCTTGATCGTCATCATCCTCTTAATCATGCCTTCTCGGATTGGTATGGAGAAAGAGTTTGGCGCTCGGACTCAGAGACACGAGTGGCATGAAACTTGGCGATAAAGGCAGAAGCTTTGCGGTCGATGCCTGGTTCAGCCACCCAGTAACGTTTGTCTTCGTCACTAGCCATTGCTTTGCGAGTGTAAACGCCGTCGTCCCAAGAGGCGTCTACTTCCACTCTGTGAGATCTTCGTGTTTTAAAGAAGCTGAAGAGAGAAAACCTCTTGCTACTGTGTGACCTGTTTCCTCCCATTAGTATTTGTTCTTGAAATTGTCTGGTTTTGGAACACAACAAGACGTGAACAAGACGTGAACAAGAAGAGACACGAGAGAGAAGAGAGAGGTTTTTAATTAGAGTTGTTTTAATGTGTTGGTGCTTAAGTGGAGCTGTGGGTTTGCGCATGTATTTATAGGGAATATGGATCACCACATCATTAAACGAGCGAACCAATAATGTAGTAATAGTAAGTAACCGGTCAACTTTGCACCAAAAAGAAGTAACCGGTCATCCAAAAATGTTAAATATCAGGAGTACGTATTCTCAAATTGAGATTCCATTATTTCTTAACGTTTGATTGTCGCATGCAGCTACACAAGTCTAGTAAGGAAATCGGAGAATGTACTTCGATATAGTTTCATTTTTGGTTTGGATGTTTGATTTTTTTTTTTTTTGGTTTGGATGTATTTTTACAAAAATATGCAAGAGAACTTTTTATAATTTCCATTGATTTTCTCTAGTCTGTTTTAATTACAGTGAGTGGGTATGTCTTTCGAAAAATATATAAGAAAAGTGTGATATGACATATTAAAGGTCGGTTCGCTTTAGATTTTGGTGTAGCTCGAACCAAATTCGTACGTATATCAAGAACTTGGACTTTTCTATATGTTTTATCACGAATTCTTCCTCAATCGTTTGCATTTTTTCTATTTTTTGGGGGGGAGGTTTATATCATCGATTCAAAACAATGCCAAATTTTCAAAAGCATAATTGTTCAAATGTATAAGGCGTTCAATTTATAGTAACCGGGATCTTATGATTCAGGAATCTTAAGGGGATCCAACGGCACCGCATGTAGACACGTGAATCATGGTAACACAATCAGATGGTGGTGGAGATTTTGTAAAATCTCATGTAAATAATGTGTTGGCTTCAATTGACCCCAAAAACAAAAGCATTGGTTAGGCATCCAAGTTCTCTGTCTTGCTTGGTCGTCTTTTCTCTCACACTTTCTTCAACCTCTTTTTTCTTTATCGTATTCTTTTTGGAACATAATCTTTTTAAAAACTTGTTTTATTATTTGTTTTTAGTTAAGCTGGAATTTTCTTTTTATTATTATTATCAAACCCAAACATGCTCTTACTTTCTTCTCCTTCTTTTCCTTTCCCACCAATCTTAGCAAGTCTTGCCTAACTAAGGCCACTTTCATTTTTCCATAACACTTTTCATTTTACTCGCTAAATCCTTAATTAAGTATATATTCACCGAAGAGTTATGAGCGGTCAATACCCGTTAGGAAGATAATTCTATTTTGTGCCCTAGCGTTTTATGGAAAATTCCACCGCTTCAATTCCTTGCACCGAATCTATCGTAATTTGCTATTTCCATTGAGCTTTCCCATAATTTAATGGAGTAAATAATGTACCTTAGTTATGTGTGTAAATTTATTCAGTTATTTGTAGCTCGTATATTGCAAACTATTTTATTCATATAGGTAATTAAACAAAACCCTACCGGGTAGATGAATTGTTCTATATATAAATGTGACAGGATTTCAAATTGACCAACGATAGGAACTACAATACAGTTATCGAGTATGATTTGAATGACTTCATTTGTTCAAAGTTGATCGCATGACTTTACTATAGTTTCGTGGAATTAAAGTTGGGTTTGTACTTTGTAATAATACTATATTGAACGTAAGTGTGGGAACTAACGATCGGTTTCACATTAGCATATAGTCATATAGATTTACATACATTACCGATTGCATATGTTACCCCATAATGACAAACTATACAGATTAAGAGTATAAAAAAATCTATATAATTTGGTAGTGATGCATTATTATTATTATATAAAACTAAACAACAAAATTGGAGAAGCAGAGAAGTGCACACAGTCAAAAGGAGAAGTGAAAAAGAATCTGCTGTAGAATAGAAAATTAGAAACACTCAATATTTAATAAGAAAATTAGAGTTATTCCTGCTTATTGTGGAATATATCCAACAACTGCAAGCTATATATATAACCACTAATTAATATATATTGTGCCACTTTTCATAAGAAAATATCCTAATCTTCTTTGGTAATCTTTTACCTATAAAATGCAAGTATTTTAGCTGTAAACAGAGCTAATTATTCCACCTTCATCCGATTTCGTCTCCCGTTTACCAGAAAATTAAAACGGAACATTTTTTTTTTTAATACTTGTATATATGTTGGTCTACTGGTCTCGAATTTTGTAATAGGAATATAAGATGGGTCGTAACTTGTATGTAACCAGTAGATAACAAAAATAATTAGCATTATCATATTTTTAAGGACTATAAGCAAAGTTTTACTTAATATAATATGAATGCTTATGAATCTGCTGATGAAATTTTGAAAATCGGAGTCTACTGTTGTGGTTTGTCGTAGAAAGTATTGACGATCAGAGCATTAGGAAACGAACCAACTCTAATGTGATGATTTTGATCTGTCATTTCTTGTAGTAACAACTAAATCATACTCCCTTAAATAGGAAAAAAGAAGCAAAAAAGAGAGAGGAAAAATGCATGAAGTTTCTCAAATTATAACTACGTTGTTATGTAGATGATGGGAAAATTAGCACACGCTTTAACTCGAACGCGAAAGAACCTGACTGGCTACTGATGTTGATGATGGTGACGAGTAGTAATAAACCAAATCGTAGGCGTTGAGAGCACAAACACGTGAATAATTTTTTAGATTCGACTAAAATATAAAAGTTAAGAATGTTATGTTCGAGTGTAAAAGTTCGCCACTCAGCTATTCTTTTTCGTCACGTGAACCAAATAAATCATCAGAAGACGTACTCAAACGATGGCCAACAGATTGATAAAGGTCCAACTTGTTGTAGAATCATTTCTATTATATAGCTAATATATTAGTTCGTGGCATAAGTTTACGATTATATATTAATATAGATTAGCTGTAATCAATTAGAATGATTATTAGTAATGTTTTTGTCTTAAACGAAACGAATCTATAGCATAAATATTATACACCCAAAAATAAAAGCGAATCCATATTCCATAAGATATAGCTTTCTGGTCTGATTGTGGTGTTTGACTGTTTTCTCGTTTTGATAAGATCGTAAACCATTCGTTATTTCGTTTTGCGTTGCATAGGAGATACGTTATATGGCTTTAGACGGCACGATGTTGCAAGCGAATCAAACCATCCGGCACACTGTTTGTGTACGAGGCATCCTACAAACGACGTGCAGTTTAATATTAACAAGGAAGAAACAACAACCGGGCAAACCGGCTGACCATAGATGGTGATTGCTGACCGAAAAAGGTCGTCCTGTTACATGCATGAACCGAAATGTTTTTGGTTTAACAAACCGACTGCATTAAAGTTTCGGAATAAATAAAATAATACATTTTTTGGTAATGAAAAATGTTTAATACTTCTTGTGTTATATTTATAATGTTTACGATTGCTCTGATGATTTTTTACTTGTTTGTATTCTCTAATTTATTTAGGATTTCCCCTCGTCATAGTTTATTGAACTACTCCAACCTCTGACGTGGCGTGACCTTAGCAACCATAAAATCATTTTTTTTTTTTGGGTAAAAATCATCATCAAATTTTCCCCTTTTTCGTTTATTTTTCATTGTTTATAACGGAAAAATATATATTTGACGTAAGTTTTCCGATTTGGATAACCAATAGAACACTTTTTTTTATTGACAAGAAAAAAATAAATGCAAAAGAAGAAAATAAAAATCCGTGAGGCTCTTCCCTCTTCATTCTCGTGCTAATTCCGCGAATTCGATCATATAAACTTGTATATCAGATTAGGGTTTCTCGGTTCTCCGCAATTTTGAGGTAATTCAATCTCTCATTCTTATAAGCTTATATAAATTAAAAAAAGGTCTTGGTTTTAGGGTTCGTGCAGCCCAATCCCCAATTTTGAAAATCAGACCCAAATTGTTTGATTCTCCCCGAGCTATTCGACGTAGTTACCTTCTATTCGGATGTAATGTTGATTGCTTTCTTTAGTTAGTATTGATGTATTTGGCTAGGCGGAGAGATTATCATAGCTTAGGTGCTCTGTAATTTGGATTGGACCATAAAGTTGAAAGCTTTTTGCCTCCTTTTTCCCTGAGTTTGTATCACATCGAACTATTGAATCTGTTTCCATGAGTAGTGGATTCAAGTTTCCCGACCCAAATGCTTGATTTGGTTGGGTTAGAATCTGAAAATTTCAACCTTTTGGCTCTGAATGTGCCTTCATCATTGAGATGACATTGTTTCGCGTCGATTCACTTGGCGGAATAATAGTTTCTGAGTGACTGTGTGATCGATATCTTCTATTGTATCCATATTCCTGTGATAGCTTTAAATCAGAGATTGAGAGCTTAGACGGCTTGCTTTGGTTTATGTTTAGGTGTTACAGAGTCTGATTCTCTTGAGAGCTTAGATTGTCACATCCAACCATGAAGTTGCATTGGGCTCGGATTTGATATTTTGGTCTTGTGTCTTGATTCTGCAGGACATGTCAGGGAAACGGGTCATAGCAATATGTATGTCTGGTGGGGAATTTCTGACTGAGAAAGGCGGAGCACTAACTTACAAAGGCGGCGATGCTCACGCGATAGACGTCGACGAGCAGATGAAATTCAAAGACTTTATCTCAGAAATCGGGGAGATGTTCAATTGCGACGCCAGGACAGTTTGTCTCAAATACTTTCTCCCGGATAACAAGAGGACGCTCATCTCCATCTCTAACGATAAAGATTTGAAACGGATGATCAAATTCCACGAGAACTCAAACTCCGCCGATGTCTATCTCATACCTGAGGAAGCTCCTCCCGACATTTCAAACATGCCGGCTAGCAGGTAATCAATGCCGTTACATGAATCATCATCGCCTTGTCCGTACTGGATTTTTCTCGGTTTTTACAAGTATCTTTGTTTTTCTCTCTTGCAGATCTAGCAGAACAACATTGTCTGAAGCGATTCCTCCAGTTCCTCTGGAGGACTTGATAGATGACACAACAGGACCCGAAGATCTTCCCCTTTCGGCCTCGGTCTCAGCTCCTCCAGTTGTTACTATGGAGCAAGTCGTGAACCGAGCTGCAGATGCACAGATTGTGATTAATCCACCCGATATTATGTCATCGATTCTTGAAGTCCCGAATCCGAAAGGAGATATTCTCACAAAGGCAAGAACACAGCAATGGCAGAACACAATCACAGGTGTTGGACAGAGGTTTAAAAACGTCAGTGAGTTTCGTGAAGCCCTGAGGAAGTACGCCATTGCAAATCAGTTTGGGTTCCGCTACAAGAAGAACGATAGCCACCGAGTGACGGTTAAATGTAAAGCCGAAGGTTGTCCTTGGAGGATCCACGCTTCGAGGCTATCGACCACTCAGCTGATCTGTATCAAGAAAATGACTCCGTCACATACTTGCGAAGGTGCGGGAGGCATTAACGGTCTTCAGACGAGTAGGAGTTGGGTTGCTAGCATCATAAAGGAGAAGCTGAAAGTTTTTCCTAACTATAAACCGAAAGATATTGTCAGCGACATCAAGGAAGAGTATGGGATTCAGCTGAACTACTTCCAGGCTTGGCGCGGAAAAGAAATCGCCAGAGAACAGCTTCAAGGATCATACAAGGACGGTTACAAGCAGCTTCCGTTGTTCTGCGAGAAGATAATGGAAACGAATCCAGGCAGCCTCGCTACATTCACGACGAAGGAAGATTCAAGTTTTCACCGTGTTTTCGTTTCGTTTCACGCCTCCGTTTATGGTTTTCTCGAGGCATGTCGACCGCTCGTGTTTCTCGACAGTATGCCGTTGAAATCAAAGTATCAGGGGACTTTATTAGCCGCAACTTCTGTGGATGGGGACGACGAAGTGTTTCCTCTGGCTTTCGCTGTGGTCGATGCAGAGACAGAGGACAACTGGGAATGGTTCTTGCTGCAGCTGAGAGCTGCTCTCGCCACGCCTTGCCCGATCACTTTCGGTGGGGATGAACAGAAGGATCTGCAGGTTTCCAGCCCAATCACTTTCGTTGCGGATAGACAGAAGAGTCTGCAGGAATTGATCCCAAAAGTGTTTGTTAACTCGTTTCACGCATATTGCTTGCGTTATTTGACCGACGAGCTCATCAGAGACTTGAAAGGACCCTTCTCTCACGAGATCAAGCGGCTAATCGTGGATGACTTTTACTCGGCAGCTTATGCCCCGAGACCGGATTCATTCGAGAGACATGTCGAGAACATCAAAGGCCTCTCGCCGGACGCTTACAATTGGATAGTGCAAAATAGCCAGCCCGATCATTGGGCCAACGCTTACTTTCCCGGTTCACGGTACAACCACATGACTTCAAACTCGGGTGAACCGTTCTTTAGCTGGGCCTCCGACGCCAACGATCTACCAATAACTCAAATGGTCGATGTGATACGCGGGAAAATCATGGGGCTGATTCACCTGAGACGGATAAACGCCGCGGAGGCTAATGGAAGACTGACTCCTTCCATGGAAACAAAGCTAGAGAAAGAGTGCGTAAAAGCGCAAACCCTTCACGTAGCGTCGTCCGCGGATAACAATTTGTTTCAAGTCCGTGGAGAGACGTACGAGCTCGTGAACATGGCGCAGTGGGACTGTAGCTGCAAAGGTTGGCAGTTAACGGGTCTACCGTGTCACCACGCGGTTGCAGTTATCAGCTGTAACGGACGTAGCCCTTACGACTTCTGTTCTAGATATTTCAGTTCTGAGAACTACAGGCTTACATACTCCATGTCGATAAATCCCGTTCCTTTATTAGAAGGAGGAGAGATGTGTAGAGAGAGCTCCGGGGGTTCTGCGGTGACGGTAACACCACCACCAACACGGCGACCACCGGGGAGACCACCCAAGAAGAAAACACCGGCGGAAGAAGTGATGAAGCGGCAGCTGCAATGTAGTAGGTGCAAGGGACTTGGTCACAACAAGTCAACTTGTAAAGAATATCTTCTTGAATGCTAGTTTTTTTGGATTCCATTATGTTTTTTTTTTTTTTTTAAATTAACCTTCTTTTTTTTCTTTCCCTTTTAACTTCCATCAACTTTTTGTGATCAATCTGTAAGAAAGGAGAACTTTTTACGTTAAACACTTATGGGATTATAGTTTCATTCAATAAAAATTATTGCTGAAGTTCTCACTTGTGAACTTGTCTCAAGTACAAGGTTAGAGAGATACCTAACAAATAAGTTAACAAGAATGAATGTGTTGGTTTGTTACTCATAATTATTTCTTTTATTAGTTTGCTGCCAACAAGAGATTCATTCACTCACAATTGACACTAAGGATCGGCTATCTCTGTCTGCTTCTATTGAAGTTTCGTTTAGTTTCTGACTTCCTGTCTTATGGTTGAAGAAAGGTTAACTACATTTCATTTCGTTGTCTTGCGTATGTTGTCTCTTGAATAGTTTGGAACTATAGTGATCCATCTGACTCATATATTAAAGTGGAATCTCTTTTTCTTTGCTAATTGCTTGTCTTACTGGGCTGTTGACCTGTTGTTACATAAAACTGCGATACATGCTTTATTCACTTCACAAACTTACTGGTTTATGTTTGTAGAGAACGAGATAAAAAAAACACAAAACTCTCTTAAAAAATAGAAAAATCTTTGTTGACTTTTACAAGATCATAACCCCCACAATGATTCACTCTTTCTCTACTCACTACAACAAACAAAGGGTTACAAAATCATCATATTGAGATCGAATAATAGTAACAAAACAGAGAAGGATGTGAATTTCTCGGACTGTTCCCTTTAGTTTTCGTGTTTGCAGGTACCAGCAGATAAATCACAAACCGAGCCACGGACACTGCTTCCTCGCATGTTCGGGTACTAACTTAGCCACCATCTCCACAGGCACACCTTTAAGCTCTGCTTTCACACCAAAAAAAAAAAAAAAATAACCATTAGTTTAAGTCACTTTAAACACCAAGAAAAATTTCAGCTTTATCTGCAATCTGACTATTCTAAGCCGAAAAATATGAAGGTAAGGAAGAATGGGTAGTACCATGAGGCTTGAAGTTGAATAATGGTGGAAGGAAACGTCCATTGGGCAACCGCGCATTCGGATCTCTAAGCTCGTCAAAGAACGGGTGGACCAATGCATCAAGCTAATTGGCAAGATCACAATTTTACAAAATCAGTTAAAAGAGACGAGAGATTTTGAATAATCAAGGAAGGTGAGAGAAGTTGCAAATACTCACAGCAGCGCAACGGAGATTGGGAGAGTATTGAAGAAGCCTTGAGACCAAATCAACAGCTTCTGGAGGCATCCGCTTATGGAAAATCTGAAATTTTGATGACAAATGTTTCAGTTATAACGGCTAGTTAAAGAAGACACTGAACTTGTTGCATTTGATGTTTACATGAAATCAAAATTACCTTGTGCCATGGATGAGCTTTAATCTGAGGGAATTTGAACTCTGTGTAATTGGGGTTCATGCATTTGATTTCTTCCCTTGTTGGAGTTCCCAAAACCTGTTCATTTCATGGATACAGCAAAGTATAATAATCATTATACAACAGATCGGTGTAACTCTGTACAGTTGCTAGAGTGAAACCGGCATAAAGGTAGTACCTTTATAATCTCTACAAGTTGATCAACGCCGCTCTCACCAGGGAACAATGGCTGGCATGAACAAAATTAATAGATTGGTCAAACTCACCGACTTACAGATTTTAAAACAAAGCCAAGATGTTTTGATTTGAGATTTGACAAAAAGTTTTTACCTGCCCGAGAAGAAGCTCGGCGAGAACGCACCCTGCAGACCAGACATCAATGGCTGTGGTATACTCGGTTGCTCCAAAAATAAGCTCGGGTGCTCTGTAATACCTCGAGCAAATATACGAAATGTTTGGCTCTCCTTTAACCTGTTTCAAGAATCAGCATTGATCAATAAATGGTTGAATTTATCTGCTTCGAAAAGAGAGATACATCAAACTCACCAATACTTTTGCACTTCCAAAATCGCATAGCTTCACTTGATGAGTGTGCGGATTTACCAACAAGTTCTGAGGTTTTATGTCACGATGGCACACGCCGATACATCGGTGAATGTAGGATAAGGACCTGAAGATCTGCCAAGCATAGAAAGACTTAATGAAATCTCCCATACGTAAACGTAAAAGGAATGCAAATCAGACAAAACCAAAATTAAAATCTACCTGATACGTATAAAGTTTGACGTAAACGAGAGGCATTCGTTGGTTAAGTTTGTTGTAGTGTTTGATAACGCGGTGTACTGTTTCTGGAACGTATTCAAGGACCAAGTTGAGGTAAAGCTCGTCTTTTTCGGTTGTTGAGAAGAAGCAGTGTTTCAAAGACACGACATTTGGATGGTCAAGTAACCTCATTGTCTGAAGCTCACGGTTCTTGTACCTCCGATCTTGCAAAACTTTCTTTATCGCAACGGTTTCTCCTGTTTCTAAACATTTTGCCTGAAAGAACAAAAAACCGATCCGGTCAGTGTAAAAGACACATAGTTTCATAGAGAAGCGATTCGAGGAGGATCAAAAACTCAGACTCACTTGGAACACAACGCCAAAGGAGCCATGTCCAACAACTCGCTCTGCCATGTAACTGATTGTCTGCAATTTCACATCCAAGCAAAATCACTTAGCTCAACTAATTAAGGACCAAGAAAGATCGGTTTTACGCAAACACAAACCTGCTTTGGTTGGCCATTTCTTCCACCTATTGTAGTCACTATTATATGGCCAGTCTCTGTCACATTGCCATTTACGATTGTAGCTTCCATTTCCTGGTGATCATCAATCAAGTCAGTTAACAAAAGCGAAATAAATGAAACGCAATCTGAAACAGCATCGAAACCAATTTTTTTAATAAAAAAACCATACTTTATCATCTTGAATTTTCATGTCATTCATCTCCTCAGGTAATCTATCAACATCAGTAGCGTTTCCAGTAGAATCTCTAACCGCGGAACTAGGCTCTACGCCCAGCGTGGCCATTAGAATTTGTTAAAAAAAAAAAATTAGAGTCTTCCTTTGTCACTCTTCAAATCTCGATGAGATCAACCCTGCAGCAAAACAACCAATTAGAAGAAGTGATGGTTAGCACATAATTCGTAATCCCACAACTGAATCACAAGAGATAGAGAAGAGCTTTATACTCAACAAAGCTAATCTCAAGACTCATCTGGAAGCAATCAACATGCAAAGTTTGGATTTTAACGAGACATTGGTAACAACTATGACTTAAAACAGGAGGAGATAGCCAAAAGAAGAAGAAACAAAAGGTATCGAAAGGAAAAACAAATTCATGGAAAAAGGGATAAACATACCATAAAGATGGTAAATTTCAACTCAAACAAAAAAACTTTAAAACGCAGACAATCGAAACCCAATTCATCTTGGCCAATTACTAAAATCTCTACCGACCTATACACCATGAAATCGCAGAAGAAGCTAAAAAAACGTGAACTTTTTAGGTGGGAAGAAAACTGGAAATTGGGAAACTTTAAAAGAACACAGAATTTTAGATGAGAAAAAAACTAAACATGAAAGAGGGATTTAGAAACGTACCGGGAAACCCAGAAATTTGAGATCGAAGAAAACGGAGAAATTGAAGGAAGAATCAAGATGTGGGTAGATCCATAGGAAGGAGGAAGATGGTTTAATGATGAATCTCTTCTCTCTCTCTCTCTCCTTTTTCTGATTTTGGTCTGATGAATAATAATTTGTAAGAATAAAAATGAAACTCTGTGGCTGGGCTTTTTGATGAGAGGCGTATGCTATAATGCGCTGGTGACAGTCATATCGTAAAATGAAATCCAAAAATAAAAATATTAATATTTTTTTGTCTTTGGAGTTAGTAAATTGGAGTTTGAAAGTACATTGGGTTTGGTTTTTCCTCTTTCTCAGTTTTGACCATTCAAACTTTTTCTGCCCCCACTCTTCTATTACCTGTATTTATATTAATGCAACCTACTAAAAACGTTGATCATCTTCTCTGTTCTTTTTCTTTAATTTATTGACGTTGTGATTGGTTGGAGTGACATACTAACAAAAATAATCTCACAATAATGCTGTTTTTTAAGAATTAAGATTTATATTTAACTAATTCTTTCTGCATAAAAAAATTAATTTTATTAGTAGAAAACGATTTACAATTCGTCCTTTATAGGTAACTCATTTTGAGAACCATTTGTGTCCCAACTTTTTTTTAAAAAAGGAGTTAAACTCCTAATGTCAAAGTTGCTGAAGCTAAATGGACTAAATTTCACTGATTCATTTATGATTTTTAATATTTTAAAAGAGACCCAATAATTATTATCCTAAATGTCATACAATTGTCTGCTATGAAATTAAGAGTATCTAGTTCAACAACCAACAGCCATAAATATAATGACATTTCCAGCCAAGTGTATAGTTTTCTTATTATTGGTTCTTACATTTAATCAAACAACCGAATAATATAATAATTACAAATGGTGGGACATTTTGAAAATTTGGACATCACAAAGCTGAGAGGTGGGGTCGGTGAGAAAACGACAAAGTAGGAGTAATTTGGGTATTTCAGGTTACATACAAGCATACACTCTATATGGGTATCGGAATATTCCAAATAGTCTACAGGCTGAACTGGGGCCACGTGTCGGAGAGGTAGGGAAAAAAAATTAACTTTCAAATTTATCAGCGACCACCTTTATAGAATCCGAAGCATATCTACCGAGAAGAACATGTTAACTGTTCACATGTTTGAAATTGAGCTTTGGGCCTTAAAAACACTTTTTAAAATATAAGTATTAGGCCGAAATTGTGGTCCCGGCGAAATTGAGCTTTGGGCCTTAAAAACACTTTTTAAAATATAAGTATTAGGCCGAAATTGTGGTCCCGGCGGGGCTCGAACCCGCGACCTTCGGCTCATAAGACCAACGCTCTAACCAACTGAGCTACGGGACCAATTTGTTATAGCATTACTTTCTATCTTATTGATACGAGGCTAAAGACGAGACTTTATTTACAACATGGCCGTTCTAAAGAAAACTACACATGATAAAACAACTTTTCAACTTACTGTCTTAGATTTTCCTCAACTACATTTTATACATAATAAAGAAAAACTCATCTCTTGGAGACTACCACTAACATCAACATTGACATTGATACAACGATCTTGAATCCTGAATTGTCCCAGAACTTCTGTTTCTCCCAAGATTCATCATTACCTTGTTGTTTCCCCGACATGAGATCTCTTATCTCTTTGATCTCCATGTCCCTTCTTTCCCCTTTCTGTTCCATTCATCATACAACAAAACGACTTTAGTAAAAACCCTTTGATCCTATCAAGAAGCTACACGACTCATTGAAACTTACCCTCTGCTGCTTTCTTGTTTGGCTTCTAGTTTCTTGAAGACAGAACTCTAGCTTCAGTATCTTCTTCTTCAAATCTTGATCCGTTCTTCTCTGTCTCTCCAGCTGTTTTTTTTATCAAGAGATTGAAACATTCACTAGATTTTAACAGATGGATCAAGATCTTAAAAAAACGAAACACTCATTGAGAATTTAAACAGCTATGACAAATGTTGAATCGCTTGAAAATTTCATTGAGAATTCTAATAGTTGTGCCCAAGTGTAAAAGACTGAGAGATTCATTGAGAGTAAAACAAACAAACAAGAAAAAGATGGATTCACCTGAGATTCGAGTTCCTTAGTCTTATGTTTCCAGTGACCTGACATTAACCTTATCTCATCTTTCAGTTTCTTAATCTCTTCGTCTTTCACTTGGACTAGTCTATCCATCCTCTCGAAATTCATTGGAGAGACGTCTTCAAGAAGCTTCTGGAGCGCGCAGTCCGTGCTACCTATCCCAGCCTTTGTAATGGCCTCTGTTACCTCGCGCTCAATTCTCGTAAGTTCCTCCCTTAGCTGCTTCTGTGAGCACTCTCTCACGCCCAGATCTCTCTGGAGATTATCAAGCTGTTGCCCGAGCTGAGTCACACGGTCTTCGTGTTCTCTGAGAGAACGTGTTTTATCGTCAAGTGCTTTCTTTAACATTGTGCATTGGTTCTGTGTGGATTGAGCAGAATCAGCACTTGCCTCTGCGGTTCGATTGGTTGCATCGAGCTGTGATCTGAATTCTTCCAAGTCTTTGATAAACTGTTTTCTCAAAAGAAGATTTACATAGTCAGAAAGTGTAACCAAGAGTAGTATTATCACATAAATGCAAACGAGTTCGTGACGAAACAATGCATTTCTACCAGAAAGTATGATTATAAACATCAAGCTTCGATTGCTAATACCTAGAATGAATCACAGCTCAACTTGCCTCGATCATCTAACCATTTTACAAATCAACAGTCGAAGGAAACGGCTTTACAGACCTAATCAATTAGGGAACAAAATCCAAAGAGAAATAATAATTGAGGGCTTAAGGAAGTGATGGTATTGGAGTTGCATAGTGCGATGCCTTAGTAACTGAAAGTTAACTGCTTTCAACACAGACCAATATCATGTAAAGACAAGTTGTCTTATCGATCTTGCTAGGACATTAGAGTCCCCCAAGAAATAGTTCGAAGACCATTAAAACAAAAATTAAGACTTTGTAAATAGTAGCATGATGATGATAATAGTCTTATTAATATTGGCATGATGGAATAGACCTTTTCAGCAGCTCTTGCAGAAGCTTCAAGCTGACAGTTCCTTTCTTCCAATCTCTTCTGCAATTTACACATCTCCATTTCCATGTTCTTCCCTTTTCTCTCTGCTTCCTGAACAAACAACAAAAGGAAGCCAGATCATCTCTATCTGATTCAATTATTTTAAACTCAGAAATCCAGCAAGCAAATAACATCCAACAAGAGGAAGAATCAATCGAAAGAATAATTGCCCCATTAAAAAAGAAAAAAAAGAATTGATTACTTTTCTAGTTTGGGTTTCCTTAAGAAAGGATTGTTCTTGAGAAACCAAACGGCCCCTCACTTGCTTCAGCTCCGCCGCCAAAGACACCACGTTCCGCCGGAAATTCTCTTTCTTCTCATCCAAATCTTTCAGAAGTGGATCCACCATGGTATTGTCAGAACAAGACATCTGAAAAGTTCGATTAATTTCTCATCCAATGGCTACACCTTGGTAATGTGTTCAGCTCTTGCCTGCTCTGTATAAACTCTGAAAGGGAAGAAGATAGAGAGAGAAAGAGAGGTAAGTTTTTGATGCATGTGAACATGACAGTTGACCATTAATACACAAGTTAAATGAAGAGTCTTTGACAATTCAAAATTATAATAATAGTAACAACAAAGATCGTGACTTTACATGAGCTGTGTGGGAGAAAGATGATGTGACTTGTAGTTGAAAAAGAAAAGGAGGCTTCTGGATTTTTCAAGATCTTCGGAGATAACCAGAGATCTCTCTGATTTTGGCATGAATCTAACAATTCTTCATTTTCTCATGTCTACAACTACAAGAGCAGAGGAGAGAGAGAGAGAGAAAGGAAAGAGAAGGAACAGCCAAATGAAATCGGAATAAATTAATTGGAGAGAGAAGAAGAAATCAGAAAATGGACTTCGAAGTTCAAAAATCAAACTTTCCCTCCAAAATCCTCGGCAAACACAAACCCATGAGCTCGCTCCGTAATCCGTACAACAACAGCAAAAAGAAGAGAAAACACGGAAACTAACAAGATTTATGATTTAAGTTGAATATGTGCATCACTCAAATTTTTTAATGTACAGTCATACAGAACCAGATTGTTACAATCAATGGACAATGACAATGTGACAAAACAAATAGTGACATAGAACGTTTTAAACTATGTTTTGGTAGAAAATGTTGATAAATTAGTTTATGATTTTGGATTAGGCAGCGCTAAAGCTGTGATTAAGGGACATGTGTGTGGATGGGGAAAGAGACAAGAGAGAAGGTGGAAGCGGAAACTCATTTTAGGTTCGGACCTTCACGTGGCTTTTTTCAAGTGGTCTCACACGTTCGGTTCTTTGGTTCGAAGAAGATAAAGACAAAAACCGAAGCTCATCTGAAACGCCGCAGCGATTGTGGCTGTTTATCCGTTGGATTTCTGTCACGTGTCCAGTTCAAAGTGAAGTTTGCACTTCAAAGCCTATGAAATTCATCATGAATCCATGATCATGGGGTCCCCATAATACACACGATGTATTAAATTTGATTGAACAAGAAAACACACATTTATGGAAATTTCTTTACAGTAGACACGCAAATTTTAATATTAACGAAACAGATGGAATGTCGGAAAAAAAAAAAGCTAAAGAGGAATTTTCGAAAAAATGAAGTTTAGTGTATTAATAGAAACCGTGATGCGATCAAATTAGCGGCAAACTAGTACCAATGTCCACAAAACATTCTCTTCCTAATACAGATCTCCCATTTCAGGATTCACAACTTTCAGATATATAAAGAATGACAAAAGAAAAGTTTTTCTTTTTCAAATTAAATGTTGGATTCCGATGATGAATGCCATCGCTTTTCTTGGAAACACAACGATGAGACCCTCAAAATGCATTCTCCGTGCGTTCACGAGATTGTCTCCGTCTAGAGACACTGCGTTTCAATCGCATCCTTCTCGGTTTTCGAGCTGCATAAACCAGAACATCAACAATCCAAATCCATACAGACTCAGCAAACTGACAAATGCTGTGCCGTTTTGTACCGACAGGCCAAACTCTTTCACAGCTCGGGCTGTTTCCGAGGCAAAAAGCCTCTCTGCGTCCACGAACTGCAAAAAAGATCCGACACTGGGTCGAATAATCGCCAAGAACGGCTTAAATGTGAAACCTTTAAACGCCGAGAGGTTAGAAAGAGATGAGAAAGCTGAAGAGGTGATCAATGGAGATGACAAGAACGTAGATAGAGATGGCTTGGAGAGTATCAAGAGAAACGAAATCGAGGAGGAAGCTTGGAGATTGCTTAGGCAATCAGTAGTGACATACTGCGATTCGCCTGTAGGAACGATGGCTGCTAATGATCCAACCGATACAACACCATTAAACTATGATCAGGTCTTTATTAGAGATTTTGTACCTTCTGCTCTGGCTTTTTTGATGAAGGGAGAAAGCGATATAGTTCGAAACTTCCTTCTTCACACGTTGCAGTTGCAGGTATGATTGCTTGTTGTCGCTGTTATACAATGGAATGAAAGGTGAATGACATGAACTTATAACAGTGTTTGTTGTTGTCGTGTTTACAGAGTTGGGAGAAAACAGTTGATTGTTATAGTCCAGGACAAGGATTAATGCCTGCGAGTTTCAAAGTCAGAACTTTACCGCTTGAAGAGGACAAGTTCGAAGAGGTTCTGGATCCCGATTTCGGCGAATCAGCGATAGGTCGTGTTGCTCCCGTTGACTCTGGTCCGTAGTTTCTTGCTTCTTCAATCTGTATTTTCTCATAAAAAAAGACAAAGGAAAAGATTATATTGTTGATCCTTAGTAACGAAGAACGCATCACTGTTGATTCTTTCAGCTATCGAACACATGTTGGTCTAAATAGAAAAATCTCAGGTTTATGGTGGATAATACTGCTGAGAGCATACGGGAAAATCACAGGGGACTACTCGCTGCAAGAGAGAGTGGATGTGCAGACAGGGATAAAGATGATTGCAAACCTGTGCTTAGCTGATGGGTTTGATATGTTTCCAACGTTATTAGTCACTGATGGCTCTTGCATGATAGACCGGCGTATGGGCATCCACGGTCACCCTCTTGAGATCCAAGTAAGTCCCATAAAAAAAAAACAAGTTTTCTCTTGAAATCTCAACATGAAAAGTTATAACTGTGTTCTGATGACACAGGCTTTGTTCTATTCCGCTTTACGGTCTACTCGTGAGATGCTAACTGTAAATGAGAGCTCCAAGAACCTAAGCAGGACCATTAACAACAGGCTCAGCGCGATATCATTCCACATTAGAGAAAACTATTGGGTAGACAAAGGCAAAATCAACGAGATTTACCGTTATAAAACAGAGGAGTACTCAACGGATGCCACCAACAAGTTCAACATCTACCCGGATCAGGTTTCTCCATGGTTGATGGACTGGATTCCTGAAAGCCCTAGATGTGGGTTTCTTGTAGGAAACCTCCAGCCTGCTCACATGGACTTTAGGTTCTTCACTCTAGGAAATGTCTGGTCAATCGTAGCTTCGTTAGGAACACCAAGACAGAACCAAGCTATCTTGAATTTGATCGAAGAGAAATGGGATGATCTCATTGGGCATATGCCACTTAAGATATGCTTCCCGGCTTTGGAATCTTCAGAGTGGCACATAATCACCGGGAGTGACCCTAAGAACACGTGAGTTCTTCTCTCTTCCGATATGATACTTTTGGCTAAAGTAGCTAGCAATTAATTAATCCATACATCGTTTATCTATTCTTTACATGTTCCGTAGGCCTTGGTCTTACCATAATGGCGGATCATGGCCAACGCTTCTCTGGCAAGTAAGCATATTAATTGCGTAAGACAGACGTCACATATATTTGCCAGGAATATCTACACATTATTCACACATGTATTTGGATTTCTCAGTTCACATTGGCATGCATCAAGATGGGTAGACCAGAATTAGCAGAGAGAGCAGTTACCTTGGCAGAGAAGAGGCTCCAAGCTGACCATTGGCCTGAGTACTACGATACAAGAGACGGGAAGTTCATCGGAAAGAAGTCTCGGCTTTACCAGACATGGACAATTGCTGGTTTCTTGACTTCGAAGCAGCTATTGCAGAACCCTGAAATGGCATCTTCCTTGTTCTGGGAAGAAGATCTTGAGCTTCTGGAGACTTGCGTCTGCGCTCTAACCAAATCAGGCCGGAAGAGATGTTCTAGGGCCGCAGCAAAGTCTCAGATTCTTATCTAAACTGGTTTTGTCCATGAACAGGCTTATTATGATATAAAGTTCCTGTTGCCAAAAAAAATGTTATACAGGTTAACCAAAGTAATAGTAGAAATCACCTGTGTGTGTGTATATATGAAGAAATCAGTGGTTTGTTGTAGTAGTACGTTTCTACAAATAGTAACAAATTATTATTTTTCTTGGTAGCCAGATGAAACATGGCACACCTTGAAACAAATATTTTCTGCTATTAGTTTCATCTCTTGTGTTTCAGGAAAACTCTTTAAGTAATGTATTCTCCACTTTTATAAAGGTTTTCATAAACTCTGTGTTTTGGTATTAAACGAATATACAAATACTTGAAGAAGACCACTGCTTTGAAGAAGTTAAAGCATGCGAGTTCACTTTACTCATCAGGAAAACCTTGAGGCCTTGCATTCATCTGTTATTTGATTGCAGGGGTGGGATGATTCATACATATTCTATGCAGAATCGATATTGCCATGTCCATTTAAAGTGGCTTCTTATCCTCCTCTCTAGTTGGACATAGAAATTTAGTGGAAGCTATATATCACTCATTAACACTAAAATCGCTGGTTTTGGAATCCTGATGAATATGTGAAAAAAGTTTCACCACCATAGTCATGAGTCATGACCTTTGGCTTCGTATAGACATGTGACCATTGGATTCAAGAACTTTGTTAAGTCAACAATTTTGACTGTGGAGAAACTCGTGGTATATTGTCTTAGTTGAAAAACATTGACTTTAAAAACCCAAAAAGGCAAGAGCCGTAATTGGTAGTCGGCTGCGTCTGGGGTCCAATGTTAAGTGTTAACAAAGAGACAAATATTTGATCATGTCCAAAGGTTCTGATAGGTCGAATTTAAGGGTCAACGTGTATACACTGAGAATGACACTTAATTTGCCGATGCTATAAGAAAATGACCACTCCAGGGCCATTTTTGGTATTAATATATGATACTTGTAATTACCGAAGGGATCCCAAATTAGCCACCAAATAGAGATAAGTTAATTCAAGGTAAAGTCCGATGTTTACAAAAACAGAGTTCGAACATAAAATCACTTTATTGTAACAAAAGAAAAGGAAAAATCGAGTGTTTTTTGGGGCCAAGTCCGAAGTTTTTCGGTTGCCTTGTGGAACCATAAGTTCTTTTCTTCTGTAATATTGGTTTTTTATATGTACGCGAGTTTCATCCATATTAAACATATTTAGTTACGACAAAAACACTGTACTTTATAATTCCATACAATTCATGAGTTGAAAAAACATTAGAAATGAAATATAAACATAGAAAGTTTTTTACAACCAGCTTTTTGGATCCGAATTGATATTTAGCAATCCAAATTTTATTGTACCAGACCGAACTAAGACCACATTTTTTTTGTTTTTTTTTTTGAGTTTTCTGGACTGAGACCGAGCATGACCCAGTCGACATGCCTAAGATTCACCGAGACATATATGAACAAACAAAGGAGCAAGTACGTTGGCTTGAGTTGCATGTATCGTATCATCTACGACTAGAACATGGCTAATCCCTATATAGAATGTTAAAGAAGCACGAGGATAATTGTATTTTAAACAGAAAAGGGTGTTGTAGGAGGTGAGAAAGTGGTGGGTGGTCCTTGAGCCTTGAAGGAATCAATGAAGACATCTCATACTTTACCCCAATTATTATGCCACCTTCTCTCTCACGTCTCCATCCGTTTTCGTTGTCATCTCTTTTTTTTTTTTTTTTTTCTTGAGGCTTTACTCTTCAAACGTGTCACCTCTTTAATGGCAAAATCTCTCATCATTCGATTCCCTTGTTTTTATAATCCGTCATCTATTTTCCCGGCTTTTATCCATAAAACCTTATAATTGGGGGATCAACAATTGACAATATCCATGACGGTTTAGCATCAATTGTTTTTTTCTGTAAACATAAAATCGTATTCGAACTCGCGCCAGCTTGACCACATTATATTTTTCTAACATGTTGATCTAGCATCACTTACGATACTAATAAATTTGGATCGTCGTTGCGTATCGTATAGTATCAGATGTTTTATACAACACCATAAATCATGGTTGCTTTTGAAAATATTTTGAAGTGTGTATAAAAAAAGTGTCGCCGTTGTTTTCCATCCATCGAGAGCGTTTTTATTGGTTAACATGCAAACAAATGGATAAGACCCGATCTCTTGCATCACGAATGATCAAACTTCTTGCTCTGACGCCTATTCATCAGTATATGGACGTAGCTCCGACAACTTACAAGTTGCTTTTTATAACTTTTGCTAATTAATTAAATGCCCTACTCTTTTTAGCATTCATAGGTCATTTACTAGCTAGAAATTTATCACCTTTTTTTTTGGCATTTGGCGGAAGATATCACATTGTCCACTATTTCTAAGTCGACAAAATAGACAAACAAACCGATGATACACGTTTTACTCTAATGATTTAGTAAGATGGTAAAGTTCGTGATTCAACTTTGACTTTTTGGAGTATCTTATGTCTCGTAATTTACGAAAAAAAGTTCTGATATCTAGATGTTGAAACCATTGTACACGTTAACGAAACAGAAAAAAATCCAATCACACACAGAAAAGGTTAAACAGAAGTATAGTGATTTGAAAAGATCGATGTCGCAGAAAATACATGGACGTATTAATTGCCTCTCTTTTTTTACATCAAATATTATAGCCTGTAATTATAGTCCTACCTATTTACCATTAACGTAATCATGTTCTTTTAAACTATCAAATATTGTACTTTAATTGATATCATCAGGACTGAAATAATCACATTCAGACAATGAACCGATTGGCTTTGATCTTTACATATAATTCAAATCTAGTTAGAACAAAATATAATCCGGATGCATATATGTAAGGACAAAGTATGATATATGCACTCATTTTGTTTCACAAAGCTGTTGAAATGTAGGACACACGAAAGTCTTTTTTAACTTATTATCATTTTATATGAATTTACAAAATTTCACAAAAGAGGAAATTAAAAACTGTTTGAGAAGAAACTAAATTCAGATAAAGAGATCTCACATGCGACGCACTTTGAAGTTTGAACAAAAGAGTCGGACCGTAGGGTCTTCATGCACATGCCTTCTCGTATATATTTATACTTTATTTTTATTTTCCTTTTTTGGCATATAGCTTATAATATCGAATTAAATTTTCTTAACCTATATATTGAATTTTTTGCTGGGTGAATGAGCCATTGATTTTATAAACTCCGATTTATAAGTCGGACATAGAAATTAGATACACGTATACTTTGTCCTCTGATGTGGATTATTTAACTGGTCGAAGCTACAACGTAAGGACTACAACTGGAATGGTATTTTTGTGAATAAAATTATGTGGAATTAATCATTCAGGTGTATATCCCATTAAAACATTACTAGTTACACTCAAATAAAAATGTTTTTTTATTCCATAAATATCTGTGGGATAAATGAGAGAAAATGTAAATCACGTTCAAATTCATTTAGAATTAAATTATAAAAGAATGAAAGGAGGACATGGAGAGAATGTAAAGAATGGAAATAAATATATTTTAATAAACTAAAAATTAAATTTGATATCATCATATATAATTAGAAGAAAGTATTTCCTATATTATTGTTTTTATTATTTACATATGCTCTGTGCAAATATTTTAAGTGGTCGAAGCTTTATATTTCTGGTAAATTCATATGTTGTGATTTTGAGATCTAGAAATGACTTTTCTATAATATTTTAAAATAAATTAGCGTTTGATAATAGAAAATGTTTAGAATAAGCCTAAATTTAAATATATATTTTGTGTATTTTAGTTTAAACTAATTAAGTTTGTGTGTGTTTTTTTCCAGCGTTATTTTTGTAATGAAATTTATTTTTGCCATGTATGTTTATCTATCCATTCCATTCCTTTAAGTAGTTATCATTTTTGTTACAAAAAAAAAAAATTCTCTACAATTATTCATCCCATGTATTTCATTCCATGCATAACTTCCATCATCCCAATTTTTTTTTTATCACATTCGTTCATATTAAAAATATTCCGTGTATTCTCAAAATGTATCCGGGTAGACCCAAGGTATGTGGAGTTTTCATCCTCGATTTCAAATTTTCGATGGAAAATGTTTACTTCGATATTAATTGTAAAGTTGCCAAGAACAGTAAGTATGTGGGCTAAAAATCGAATTTCCTTCTCTATATAAAGGATTAGCATTGAGACAAATGAGTTGGATTTTTTTTTTTTGTTTTTTTTTTGTCAACAATGAGTTGGATTTAAAAGTTGATTTTCTGAGAGTTACCTTTCTATTAATATTTGAAACATTTATGGTGTCCAAATATTTCGAAATTTTCAATTTTAAGAAAAATTTACAGCTCAAACTTATGAAATGACCAAAACACTTGGAACAACCAAAAAAGTACGCAATATTTTCGTCCAACTCGTGATAAATTGTGACTTTTGTTTCCATGGCGAACAATTGATTAAAAACAATAAGACATTCGGATTATAAATTCGTAAAAGAATTTAATAAAAACAAACATTACACGCCGTCGGCTATAAAGCCGAGCCGAGTTTATCGGATGGCTTAAACTCAGACAGAATCTTCGTTAGAGCCGTCATGGCTCGGACTTGCATTTCCAACGCCGCTATGTAATCCGCCGTCTCGTCCAAAAGCTCCGGTAACGCTGTTCTCCGGCAACCCGGCACCAACCCACCCAAAACTCGGACGCGGTTTCCCACCGCAGACAACTTCCTCCTCCTCCCTCCACCTCCCCTAACCGCAGACGCCGGCTTTGTATTCTTGTGCCGGCGCAGACTTGTCCCGAGTCGACTCACCAAAATGGCTCGGCTCCACCGAGTCGTACCACGAGCAGTAGCCGCGAGCACTTTGTCGGCCGTGTTTCGGACGGTTGTGCTCCGCCGCGATCGCTGGAGAGCGTCGTAGAGCTTTAAGGAGTAAACCTTCTGAGCCGCCGTAGCTCTCCATCTCCGACTAATATGACTCGCCGGAGCTTCTGAACTTCTCCGTGATCGACGAAGGGCTTCCAATAGCTTCGGAGCGAAAACCCTTTGCCCTCTTTGAGCCCTTAGCAATCTCCGGGCAAAAGGGATTGTTTCAGTTCCTTCGAACTCCGGCGACGTCGAAGGATTCGTTCCATTTCCCTGTTCAGAAGACATTCACAAGAATTTTAAAACACCACTAAAGAAGGATTTTGTCGTTTTTTTGTTTTGTTCAAGAAATCTGACGATATTATCGAATCGTCGGAGAAACAAGTCGAGCTCTTTCTTATTTTGATAATAATTCAAAGTAGTTGAAGGGATCTCTATATATAAACATTTGGGAGAGGCCACTCTTAATGCAGCTTTTTTTCTATATTTTCTTTGGTTTTTTTCTTCTAATTAAATACCATAATTGATACTATTTCTTTTTCTTGAATAATGTACGTCTAAATTCACATTGGCCAATTATGGTTGACCGCGTGAATGCAAAAAATCAGTTTCCTATACTAAAATTAATAGTACATTTTTTGGTTGGATACATAATTAAAGCAACAAATATATCCTCTTCTTATTCTTTTTAACGGCGAACAAAAATATTTATATTCATTGTGATAGTAGATATTTTAATAGATATTTTACACATAGACTAAAATTTATGCTTTTTACATACCTATTTATGATGGTGAGCGACGTAATTTTGTGTTATGACGTGGATATATATTTGATTTGTAGAAGTCTAGTTATAAAAAGAACAAATTTGGCGATTGAATGGAGGAGTTTTATGTAATAATGTGGAGGGCAATGATTGGTGGCAATATAACCAATAGATAGAACACATCGCTATAAAACAAAAATTTAACATAAAGAAACAAAAAAAAAACTAATGATTTTTTTTTTGTTTCAACAAAAGAAGTAGGAAAAGGAGAAGATGCATGTGATGGTGTTTTCTTTCATGACCTCCTCACTTTAGGCTTAGTATCGTGGCTATTTATCATCCACAAATATTCCTTCACGATTTCTCTATAACTAAAATTAATTATTTTTCAATATTTGGTGTTTTGTGAAACATATAACATGTTCTTTATACTTTTCCTCTTTTTTGGAAAATAATAATTTGATTAGGTTGATTTTTTCGAAAAGCATGAAATTTAGGTTTTGGATTACACTTGTCAAAGAGTCTATAAGCAGAAAGACAAATTGTATATATGCCTACTAGATAACATTATATTTTTCTTAAAATATATATTTTATATCCGGCCATATGAAGAAATTATTCGCAACCCGTCAAACTTCTTGATATTTGGAAAGTGGGTTGGGAAACTATAAAATGCATAAAAAGTCTTAGATTAAAACACATATTTTCATAGTTATTCCGGTTAGTAATTGAACAAAAGATTTATAAATTATTACAAATAAGATATTTTCGAGACGATGGATATTTCAATTCAGTCGTGTTAGTTTGTCTTTTTACTCAATCAGACAATAATATTTCTCTTTGGATTCGGATATTTTATATAAAATATATTTCTACTGAATTTTTAGGTTGACAAGGTTTTTTTTATAACAATATTCAAAAATAATTTACTAATCTTTTCGATGTATAATAAAATGTATTTTTGTGAATTTTTAAAATATTTTTCATGATAGCATTAAAACTACGAATAAATAATTTATATATGAACAAACAAAAAAAGGTTGAAAAGGGAAAAAGGTGAAGTTTGCAGAATTTGGATCAAAGGTATTGTTATACTTGTGCAAAACACTGAGAAAATTTAGTCGGCAGACGTATGTAATTAAAGCTGTTAAATAATATATTAATTAAGAAATAAGAAACAAAAGGATCTAATTTGCAAAGGAAGACAAAGTAAATGTGGGGTTTTTAGCAATAAACTTGAGTCATGACAGAGAGATTTGCCTCCTTGCGTCAGACACGCTTTGATATCCTCTTCTTAATTTTTCCCTTTTTGTTTGTTTATTATTCCCAACTCAAATGATTAGTTGTTATCCTCATTGATCATTTGTTATCCCCATTCAAGACAATATTAATAATGATGACGATGATTTGTTTCATGACAAAAATATTGGTCCGCTCTAAGTTTAATTTTTGGTAAATATCATTTAAAATTTAAGATTTCCAAAAATCAAATAAACGATAGATATATTATGTAGTGCATGCATAACAAATAATAATAATTTGAATGTACAAATCAATTGTTTTGTAACTCTGACTTACATAAAATTTGTCACATTATCAGTTATGCATATACGCAAACGCAAACTCTGTTGGCTTTCTTGTATATAATTTATTGGTTAAAGCAGGATGCTAATTATATATTAGAAGTTCAGAACTAATGCAGTAGTGCTTGTTTGTTTGCTTAGTTGTTGTATCGGACCTACTTCATTTAATGGTTTCTTGAAAACAAGTGTCGAGAGCCCAGGATAAATAATGTACAGGTTACTTTATTGGCCCAAACCCTAGCCGGTCCGGTTTGGTTTTGACCACAGACGACATAGAACATAAATATGACAAGAAACGACGCCGTCTATGTATTTCCATTTTTGGGTTTCCCTTATTTCTTTTTAATACGCTGGAAGGGTTTATGGAGGGCTTTGGCACCAGTTCTCTTCGTCTTCAGACACTCACATCCGTACGGTTTCTTGTCTCTCAGGCAAAACCTAACCCTAAATTCCCGAATTTCCTACTCAAGATCTTCCTCTCCCGTCATGCTGAAGCTCATAACTTCAACCGCTTACGGTTCCCATTACGTAAACCCGGCTATTCAGGTCGGGTCAAGCCTGGCTAACTGTCCACTAAGACAGCTAACCGGATGGAACCGGAGTTCCTACGAATTGGGTCGTCGTGCTTTCTGCTCTAATCAAAGTGAGGGTGCGGCCGATTCCAAGGTAGCTGTGTCGGATTCAGACACGAAATCGCCGTCAGCGGCTGTCTCAACCACCCCTAAGCTCAACGATCCTCTAACGGTTTGTAGAAATTTTCTTAAAGTTCACTTTTTTATGACCCTTGGGGAATTTTATGATCACGGTTATGCACAATTTAGGATACCGGAATCGATCAAAATGCATTAAACTTGGCTGCTGCATTTTTATATGCTTTATATTTCCTCAGATCATAGAGAATTTAATTCATCTGGCCAAAACTCTCATTATGGTTCTAGCGAGCCTTTCTGGGATGATTTATAGTCAGTCAAAGTTAGAACCTTTTATAGCATTACCATTCCCTCGGCTTCTGTACGATTTTTTTTCATCAAGCTTTCTGTTGTTTAATTCAAGGTTATAGCTTTGCCGCTGCCCAACAAGCCTCTTATTCCTGGGTTTTACATGCCGATCTATGTCAAGGTATGTTACTTCAACCTATTTTTGCTGTCTACTTGGCCATACTGCCTCTGATGTTCGTTGTCTGCGTTTCATTGAGCTGTGTGAGCTTTTTCTTTGTGTAGGATCCTAAATTACTTGCAGCTTTACAAGAGAGCAGAAGACGACAAGCTCCATATGCAGGTGCTTTCCTTTTGAAGGATGGCGCTTCAACTGATACATCTTCGTCTACCTCTGAAACAGCGAATATTGTAGAGAAGTTGAAAGGCGAAGAGTTGCTTAGCCGTATTCACGAAGTTGGCACACTTGCTCAGGTGCCCTCTTGTTGCATGTTAGCACTCTGGTTTCCCTTGTCTCTGTCTGAAACACTTCAATCATTGCCAATTTTACAGATTTCAAGTATCCAAGGTGAGCAAGTCATCCTTATTGGTCGGAGACGTCTTCGGATAACAGAGATGGTAAGTTTATGGAGAAGCGGGATTCAATGTTTACCTCTTTTAAAAGGATTTTAGTTCATGAAAGATTTTAAAGTTCAAAAACTGTGTGTATGCTCTGTCAGTGAGAAAACCATGTGCTTTGTTTTCGTACAGGTGAGTGAAGATCCTCTATCCGTCAAAGTTGACCGTATAAAGGTGTGTTTCTGTTCCAGCCTTTCCTTTTATTATACATGCAAGATACGTGGTTTCTATTTCCTCTAGAAATTTGGAATATTTGTTATGTGTGCCTTTGTTATTTCTTTGCAGGATAATCCATATGACAAGGACGATGATGTCATCAAGGCAACATACTATGAGGTTATGTCGACGCTTAGGGATGTCTTAAAGACAACTTCACTCTGGAGAGATCAAGCTCAGACATATACCCAGGCATGTTCCCTTCATATTTGGCAAGCGCAAAATATGTCAGAGCATCAGTATCTTAGTAGATCTCTTTTCAATTTCTACAGCATATAGGTGACTTCAATTGTCAACATTTAGCCGATTTTGGAGCCGGGATCTCTGGCGCTAACAAACATCAAAATCAGGAGGTTCTTGAAGAACTGGATGTAAGTAGTTTTAATATAAGTCTGTTACTGTTACGTGTCGATTCTGAGATTACCTCAAATACTCCACTTTTTGCCAGCTTCTCATATTGGTTCCGTCGATCCAGGTTCATAAACGTCTGGAGTTGTCGCTAGAATTATTGAAAAAAGAAGTGGAAATTAACAAGATTCAGGTACTTCATGTCTTCACTTTGCAATTTTTTGTAATCTACAATGAATCCTCATCTTTTTTAATTCGTGTTTAGGCATCCATAGCAAAAACTGCTGAAGAAAAATTTAGTGGTGAGCGACGACGTATCTTGCTGAAGGAGCAGCTCAAGACTATAAAACAGGTTTGCATCGCCTCTCAAATCATGGTTGCTCTTTATGATGTATAGTATCATTGGTTGATGACCATCGAGTGTCCCAATGCAGGAGCTTGGGGTGGAGACAGATAGTAAATCTGGATTTTCTGGTTAGTACTACTAGTTTACTACAGGAATGTTTTTTTTTTTTTATAGCAGAGAGATTCAAACTTTCAGATATTGCACCAATGTGAATGCATGACGCCAAATTTTCTATAGCTCCGAGAGTTGTGCGTCAATGACTGTAACAACTGAAGCTAATAAAGTAAAGTCTGGTTCTTCTCTGCAGAAAATTTTAGGGAAAGGATTGACCTTATTAAAGACAAAATTCCAAAGCATGTATTAAAAGTCATAGAAGAAGAGCTTACAAGACTGCAGTGTTTAGAAGCCACTTCAAGCGAATTTGATGTGACTCTTAAGTACCTTGATTGGTTGACCGTGCTGCCTTGGGGAAACCTCAGGTTTGCCGTGTGTAAATGATTTCTTTACTTCCTTTTGCATTGATTGAGAAGTCTCATCTATACTATCATATTAAATGTGGTTTGCAGTGATGAGAATTTTGATATCTTACGGGCAGAAAATATTCTCGACGAGGATCATTACGGATTATCTGATGTAAAGGAAAGAATACTAGAGTTTATTGCTGTGGGAAGTCTTAGAGGCACTTCACAAGGTCGTATCTTTGCCTCTCTGATTTCACTCTTCTTTGCTTAAAAGATTTATAAGTTGTGAAACTGAAAGTTTGTAAAATATGTCAACAGGGAAGATCATCTGTCTCTCGGGCCCTCCTGGAGTAGGAAAAACTAGCATTGGCCGTTCTATAGCACGTGCTCTTGACCGAAAGTTTTTCCGGTTCTCTGTTGGTGGACTATCTGATGTTGCCGAGATTAATGTATTCTACATGACAAAACCATAGTTCAAACCTGTTAAGCATAGATTTATAATAATAATATATTCTCTTGTATACTGTGTTTAGGGGCATCGTCGAACATACATTGGTGCCATGCCTGGGAAGATTGTGCAATGTCTAAAGACTGTGGGAACATCAAATCCTCTTATTCTGATCGATGAGATTGATAAGGTAGTTTGCTAGTATTTGAATTGGCTTCTCTTTATTGCTAAAAAAACTGTAAGATTCGAGTTACAGCTTGAAAGCCTATTGCAATAACTGTCTGTTTTTCCGTGGCAGCTTGGTAAAGGCCACTCTGGCGACCCGGCCAGTGCGTTGTTGGAGGTTATGGATCCAGAGCAGAATGCAAATTTTCGGGACCACTATCTTGATGTTACTATTGATTTATCCAAGGTTTTTACTCGTTTGTCATGACGATTTTTTTTCTGTTCCAATAAAATGATCCGTGTATTGATTTATATATCTAAACTAATTTCTTGCAGGTTTTATTTGTATGCACAGCAAATGTGATAGATACGATTCCGAAACCTCTGCTAGACAGAATGGAGGTGATTAGTCTCGCAGGGTACATTACGGATGAGAAAATGCATATTGCTAAAGATTATTTGGTGAAAACCACATGCAGAGATTGTGGCATCAAGCCTGAACAGGTGTCACTCGTAACCATTGGTCCTCATTCTCCAGTCGTTTCTGATGCCATTTACTGTTTTTAGCTTCCTTTCCTTAATTATTTGAATGTGTTCTTGTTATGAGAGATTTTCTTAAGTTGTTTGTACTCTTTCCAGGTTGACGTGAGCGATGCGGCTCTTCTTTCGTTGATAGAAAATTACTGCAGAGAAGCTGGAGTTCGAAATCTCCAGAAGCATATTGAGAAGATCTATCGTAAGGTATGCTTACAAGTTCACTGAACACGCCAAACTGCTTACTTGAGTCTACAGAATCTAAAATCATTTGACTTCTTTGGCAGATTGCTCTCAAACTAGTACGCCAAGGAGCATCCACGGAAGCGCCTGCAGTTTCGGTTGATGTGACTGACACTGAGGATACTAAACCTTTGGCCAAGACCGATTCGGAATCCTCAGAGACCTCTGCAGAAGGATCCACTGTATTGACAGATGAATCAGTAACTGGAAAATCAACAGAATCAATGACGGAGCAGAGCAGTGTGGTAGGTGAAACGGTTGAAAATATTATGATTGAAGAATCAAACCTTGCGGATTATGTTGGCAAACCAGTATTCCACGCAGAGAAGATCTATGAACAGACACCAGTCGGGGTTGTAATGGGTCTAGCTTGGACATCCATGGGTGGCTCAACATTGTACATAGAAACAACCATTGTGGAAGAAGTAGAACGCAAAGGTCGTCTTCGTATAACAGGTCAGCTAGGGGACGTGATGAAAGAAAGCGCACAGATAGCTCACACGGTCGCCAGAAGAATCATGCTCGAGAAAGAACCTCAGAACCTCTTCTTTGCGAGTTCCAAGCTTCATCTACATGTTCCTGCAGGAGCCACACCAAAAGACGGTCCAAGCGCAGGCTGCACAATGATCACTTCCTTGTTATCACTTGCCATGAAGAAGCCTGTAAGGAAGGATCTTGCAATGACGGGAGAAGTCACTCTGACGGGTAGAATTCTTCCAATAGGCGGCGTAAGTCACACACACTACAAGTAGATAGCTTTTTAGTTTTCTCACTTTCTATGAAGTTGATAGATAATAAATACACAAAATCTATCACAGGTTAAGGAGAAGACTATAGCTGCGAGACGGAGTCAAGTGAAGACGATCATTTTTCCAGAGGCTAACCGTAGAGATTTTGATGAGCTACCGGAAAACGTGAAAGAAGGGCTTGATGTTCATTTCGTTGACGAATATGAGCAGATTTTCGAGCTAGCCTTTGGGTATGACCATTAACTAGAAGATGAAATCTGACATGTCTCACTCGCTTGGCATCTTCCTATGTTGTTGTTGTGTTAACTATATGTCACTGATACGTAATTCTTTAGGCCAATCTTCTTTTAACTCTTCTTCTTACCAAAACATGATATGTAACAGAAGCCAGGGGATTCTGTAATATTTTCTACAAATTAGGGTAATTTATTATTGAGATTGAATTTCTTAGATCAACACCCTTATCATGAAACATATTGTTGTTAGATTAAAAATTCAAAATCCATATTCCAACTTTACCACGAGAGCTCATTGTGAAATCTTTGAGATGTAAACGTAAAAAAAAACTTTACAAGTATATTGAAAACCAAGACTAGAGGAATATTGCCTTCAGATTTGCCTCCATATCCTTTTCTTAATTTTTTCCATTTTTTTTGTTTTTGCGAACAAACTTAGATTCCTGATTTGTAAGGGAATATATTTCCTTTTTTATTATGCTAAAAAAAACTAAGGAGTATAAATACACACGTTGAATCGATCATAAAAGCATTCGAGAGGAAAACACTAAGATATGAAGATAATCAACTTTAACAACTCCTCCGCTAAGGCGAACGCAAGCAGTACGATGAATGAAGGTATTCCAAAGCAGGAGAAAGAAGACGAAGATTCACTTTCTGGTTAGTACTACTATAGGAATGTTGTTCAGAGAGATACAGACTTTCAGATTAATTGAAGCAGAACTTTTAATAGTACCAAGAGTTTACGTCGATGGCAGTAAAACAACTTGAAGCTTATGAAGTCTGTTTATTTTTTCTACAGAGAGGATTACGAAAAGAATTGACCCAATTAAAGAAAAGATTCCAAAACATGTACTAAAAGTGATAGAAGAAGAGCTTGAAAAACTGGAGATGCTAGAAGCCAATTCAAGGGATTTCGAAGACACTTATGACTACCTAGATTGGTTGACCGTGTTGCCTTGGGGAAATTACAGGTTCGCCTTTTGCTTCATGATCATGTCTTGAGAGAGTTATAGGACTATGAGTAATTGATTTCTTTTTTGATTGACAAGTTTCATTTATAACCATATTAGTTTGGTTTTACAGTGATGACAATGTTGATATCCTAAAGGCAGAAAAGATTCTTCACGAGGATCATTACGGACTATCTTCTGTGAAAGAAAGAATTTTAGAGTTTATTGCCGTGAGAAGACTTGGGGGCACTTCAAATGGTTGTCACATCTTTGCCTTGCTGATTTCACTCTTCTTTGCTGAAAAAGAACTGAAGGTTTGTATATATAATTTGTGATACAGGAAAGATCATCTGTCTGTCAGGCCCTCCTGGAGTAGGTAAAACTAGCATTGCACGTTCTATTGCACGTGCTCTTGGCCGCAAGTTCTTTCCGTTATCTGTTGGAGGACTATCTGATGTTGACTTGATTAAGGTATAAAAACACTACATGACATAACTATAGTTCAAATATTAATCAATATATACTACATGACAGAACTAATATAACTCAAATCTCTTCTCTTATGCATCGTCTAGGGGGTTCGTCGATCATATCACAATGCATTGCCTGGAAAGATGGTGCAGTGTCTAAAGAGCGTGGGAACGTCAAATCCTCTCGTATTGATCGATGAGATTGATAAGGTTGCTTAGCTTGTTAGCATTTAAATTGGCTTTTTGGAGTTTGTATTTACTAGCTTGATGAGAGTCTACTGCAATAATTGTGATCTATTGTTCCATGGCAGCTTCAGCTTGGAAAGAGCGGCTCTAGAGACCTAGCCAACTCGTTGTTGGAGGTTATGGATCCAGAGCAGAATGCAAATTTCCTAGACCACTATCTCGATGTTCCTATTGACTTATCCAAGGTTTTTATTTTCTTTCTACTCTTTACATATTTCATACCAAATTAACTTAAGAAACACTGGAATCCATTTATCCGATCCGTGTATCGACTTTCATAATAGGCAGCTTTGTATTTGACGTAAGGTCTTAAACTGATTTGTCGCAGGTCTTTTTTGTATGCACAGCAAATAAGTTAAGTATGATTCCGAAACCTCTACAAGACAGAATGGAAGTGATTACTATCGCAGGGTACACCACTGATGATAAAGTGCATATTGCTAGGGACCATTTGGTGAAAACCACATGCAGAGATTGCGGGATCAAGCCTGAACAGGTCTCAATCACGACCTTTGGTCCACATTCTCTTCTTATTTCTGATGCCATTTGTTCTTTTTAGCTAAGGTTTGAACGTGTGGCCATTTATATGAGGGATTTTCTCAAGTTGTTTGTACTCTTGCCAGGCTGTTGTGAGCGATGCAGCTCTTCATTTGTTGATAGAAAGTTACTGCAGAGAACCAGGAGTTAGAAATCTCCAGAAGCATATTGAGAAGATCTATCGTAAGGTATGTTTACAAGTTCACTGAACATTCCAAACTGTTTACTTGTGTCCCAAGAATCTAAAATCATTTGGCTTTCTCTTTTTGGGCAGATTGCTCTTAAGCTAGTACGCGAAGGAGCATCCGCGGAAACGCCTTCAGTTTCGGTCGAAAAGGTTGTGATTGATGAATCAAACCTTAGGGATTACGTTGGCAAACCGGTGTTCCAGGCAGAGAAGATCTATGAACAGACACCAGTCGGGGTTGTAATGGGTCTTGCTTGGACATCCATGGGCGGCTCAACATTGTACATAGAGACAGCCTCTGTAGAAGAGGGAGAAGGCAAAGGTGGTCTTGTTATAACGGGCCAGCTTGGGGATGTGATGAAAGAAAGCGCACAGATAGCTCACACGGTCGCCAGAAGAATCATGCTTGAGAAAGAACCTCAGAATCTCTTCTTTGCCAACTCCAAGCTTCATCTAAATGTTCCTGAAGGAGCCACACCGAAAGACGGTCCAAGCGCAGGCTGCACCATGATCACTTCCTTGCTATCACTTGCCATGAATAAGCCTGTTAGGAAGGACCTTGCAATGACCGGAGAAGTCACTCTGACTGGTAAAATTCTTCCAATAGGCGGGGTAAGTCACACACAAATACTCTGTTTTGGCTTTGTAGCTACACAATTTTTTAATAAGTTGATAACATAATACACAAAATCTTTCACAGGTTAAAGAGAAGACCATAGCTGCAAGACGGGGTGAAGCGAAGATTATTATATTGCCGGAGGCTAACCGTAGAGATTTTAACGAGCTTGCGGACAACGTGAAAGAAGGGTTTGATGTTCAATTTGTCGACGAGTATGAGCAGATTTTCGAGTTAGCCTTTGGGTATCATTCGGCGTTGAATTTTAGGAAAACTCTCACAAGTCTCACTTGGGATTTACTCATTTCTTGTTTTCGCTAATATATTGCTTAATTCTTTAGGCTGATCTGATCTTCGGCTAACCCTTACCACAAGATGAAATGTAATAGGAGCCAGAGATTCTTTCTGTGATACTATTACAACTTATTAGGGTTGATTTATATTAAAAGATCAATTCTTTAAAATAGCACATTTTCACAAAAATATGAACACGAAGTTCGAAATAACAAAAACAGTATTCATTAAAGATTAAAAATACTATTATACCATTATTTTTCATTTGTTTCTTTTCAATCTTGTAACCTTAAACCCCAAAAATCTAAATTCTAATTAAAGACTTATGAATCCAAAGTCATTAGTTTAATTGTCTTTAAACCATGTAATGAATGCTATTTTTGTCAATTTTACCCTCTTGTGTTATTTTTGTGACAAAAACATAAAATATGCTATTTGAATATATTCCTCGTATTTATTAAAATGGTTTACATTTTTGGATTATTTTGTATAGAAATCCATCGGTAACAAAATACAAAATATGATAATGAGACAAATTGATTCCAGAACTTTCCATTATCACTTAGTCAACAAAAAAAAACTTTCCATTATCAGAAAACGTAGGCTACAAAGATCGTTTTAGTGAGAAAATCTCTAATGTGACAAATTTATGGTATTAATTTGTAAGGGAATATTTCCTTCACCCGTCATGTGGTTTTATAATTTTCCTCTTTTTTTATTCGATAATCGATTAAATTGGAAATAATTAATGGGTTTGTATTCTTAATCAATCTCTATATTAGTAGACTGTTAAGATTAATCCAAATAATTAATAAGGAAACTAGTCTTTTCTCAGCCTATAAACATGTCTGTACCGAGTCCATCATCATCATCTAAGAGGAGAAACCTAAACTCCTAAAACTTGTCTACTATGATGAATGGAGGTAATACTTCCCCTTATCCTTGCAAGATTATGTGTATACACAAGGCTTTTCAAAATTCCCATTGTTTTATGATTTGCTTTTGCCAACAGTTAATTATATTGTGATATATTAACAGAAATTATACCAGAAATTTCATTAAATCAGCTCTTTGCTCGACTTGATAAATTTCGAGTAGTACTAGCTACTAACTATGCAAATACACACGTCTTACTTATTTTTCAATATCCTATACAAATTTTTTTTACAAAGATTATATAGAACCCACAAAGCAGGATGTGTTAATATTGAGAATTATTAGTGCTTGCTTTTGTTAATTAGGTCTCTTCAATGTCAAGATTTGCTTAGTTTTCTTGTATCAGACCACTTGAAGTTAACTTAACACCAAAAAAATATTCTTGAAGGGTTTATGAAGGGATTTGACACCAGTCTAGGTCTACTACATTTTTCACCTTCGCACGGTTTCTTGCCTCTTACGCAAAGCGTAACCCTAAATTCCCGAATTTCCTACTCAAGATCTTCTTCCTCTTCAACTGCCCCGGCAATTCGGGTCGGGTCAAGCCCGGTTAAGAGTCCACTCTTCAAGGCACCGAGTCAGCTAACAGGATGGAACCGGAGTTATCACGAATTTTGTCGCAATGACGGTGCCGATTTCTTATGCAAGGCAGCTGAGCCGGACTCCGATTCGAAATCGTCGTCAGAGATTGTCTCAAATGACGATAACCTCGAAGATTGTCTAACGGTATGTAGAAATACAATTTCTTCTGAAACACGTTTCGATAAAATTTTGAGTTTTTTTTTTCTCCCACTTATTTAATTCAAGGTTGTAGCACTGCCATTGCCCAACAAGCCTCTTATTCCTGGGTTTTGCATGCCGATCTATGTCAAGGTATGTTACTTCAACCCTAATTCGTGAATACTGAATATTTTTTTTTTATGTTTGCTGTCTCAGCTTGCGTTTCTCTGACCTGTACGAGCTTTTCCTTTGTGTTATAGGATCCGAAACTACTTGCAGCTTTACAGGAGATCAGTGGAGGGCAATCTCCATACGCAGGGGCCTTCCTTTTGAAGGATGGCGTTTCAACTGATTCATCTTCTTCTACCTCTGAAACAGAGAATATTCTGGCCAAGTTGAAATGCAAAGGAAAATCAAAAAAGAAAAGAAAAACGTTGAAAGGCAAAGACTTGCTTGTCAGTATTCACCAAGTTGGCACACTTGCTCAGGTACCCTCTGGCTGCGCGTTAGCACTGTGTCTTCCCTTTTTCTCTGACTGAAAGACTTTAATCATTGCTAATTTCCTAGATTTCAAGTATCAAAGGTGAGCAAGTCATCCTTATTGGTCGCAGACGACTTCGAATAACAGAGATGGTAAGTTAATAAAGAATCTTGGCTTCAACATTTCTCTACTACTTGAAAAGTATTATTATAGCTCATGAAACGTACTTTGAAGTTCAAAAGCTGTGTGTATACTATACCTTCTTTTTGTGTTTTCTGTTTATCAAGTTATGTTTCTCTCAGTGAAGACAAAACTATGTGCTTTGTTTTCGTATAGGTGAGTAAAGCTCCTCTAACCGTCACAGTTGACCATCTGAAGGTGTGATTCCTTTTATGAAATGTGCTTTCTTTAGAAATTTCTGGAATCTATAACCCTTGTCATGTGTGTCTGTATTATTTATTTGCAGGATAAGCCGTATGACAAGAACGATACTGTTATCAAGGCAACATTCTTTCAAGTTAATTCAACGCTCAGAGATGTCTTAAAGACAAGTTCACTCTGGAGAGATAGAGTTCAGACATACAGCCAGGCATGGTCTCTTCACATGCATTTGGCACTGATTGCCGTTGCAAAATATGTCAGAATATCAGTATCTTACTAGATCTCTTTTCAATTTCTATAGCATGTAGGAGTCTTCAGTTATCAACATTTGGCCGATTTTGGAGCCGGGATCTCTGGCGCTAACAAACATCAACATCAGGGGGTTCTTGAAGAACTGGATGCAAGTGGTTTAATTATAAGTCTATATATTACTGTTAAGTTTTGGTTCTAAAAACAGGATGGTATATCATTCTTAGTCAGCTTCTCACACCGGTTTCTTCGACCCAGGTTCATAAACGTCTGGACTTGACGCTGGAATTGGTGAAAAGACAAGTTGAAATTAACAAGATTAAAGTAACAGAATATTTGTAAATGATTTTTTTTTTTTTGTCTCTCAAGTGTATATTGTCATTAGTTGATGAATATTAAATGTTCCAATGCAGGAGACGGACGACGAATTTTCACGTTGTGGTTAGTACTGATCCTTGGAATGGATTCTATGTTTAGATTATATATTGTTCAAAGAGATTCTAACTTTCAGATTGCACCACTGGTAACTTTCTACTGTAAAACAACTTAAAGCTTTTAACGTCTCTTCTTTGATCTGCAGAAAAGATTAGGGGCAGGATTGACTTTATTAGAGACAAAATTCCAAAACATGTATTAAAAGTCATAGAAGAAGAGCTTACAAAACTGGAGACCTTAAATTCATGGTCAAGCGATTTAGATGTGACCTATAACTACCTTGATTGGTTGACCGTGTTGCCTTGGGGAAAATTCAGGTATGCCATTTGCTTCATTCTCATTTCTACTTGAGGATAGTTATAATAACACTATGTGTGTAATTGATGCAAACCATATTTATTTATTTATTTTTGCAGTGATGAGAATTTTGATGTCTTACGGGCAGAAAAGATTCTTGACGAGGATCATTACGGATTATCTGATGTAAAAGAAAGAATACTAGAGTTTATTGCTGTGGGAAGACTTAGAGGAACTTCAAAAGGTCGTATCTTTGCCTTTCTGAAAAAACATTGTAAGTTATGAGACTGAAAGTTTGGAAAATGTGTCAAACAGGAAAGATCATCTGTCTCTCGGGCCCTCCTGGAGTTGGTAAAACTAGCATTGGGCGTTCTATTGCACGTGCTCTTGGCCGCCAGTTCTTTCGGTTCTCTGTTGGAGGATTATCTGATGTTGCCGAGATTAAGGTATAATACTTACTAGACGATAAAAGTATTAACTCAGATACTTATAAATAGTCATGTATTCTCTTAAACATTTGTTTAGGGGCATCGTCAAACATATGTTGGTGCCATGCCTGGAAAGATGGTGCAATGTCTGAAGACTGTGGGAACAGAAAATCCTCTTATTCTGATAGATGAGATTGATAAGGTATCTCTTGTGAGTATTTGGAATTGTGTTTTTTGGAGTTTGTATTCATAATTGTCTTGACAGCTTGGGCGGTGCCACACTGGCGACCCAGCCAGTGCATTGTTGGAGGTTATGGATCCAGAGCAGAATGCAAATTTTCTAGACCACTTTCTTAATGTCACTATTGACTTATCAATGGTTTCTACTCTTTTGGCATGACGCTTTTTTGGTTCTAATCTTTTCATTCTTGTGTGAATCACTTAAGGTCTAAGCTAATTTCTTGCAGGTTTTATATGTATGCACAGCAAATGTGATAGATATGATCCCGGGTCCGCTGCTGGACAGAATGGAGGTGATTCATCTCACAGGTTATACTAGTGATGAAAAATTGCATATTGCTAGAGACCATCTGGTGAAAACCACATGCAGAGAATGTGGCATTAAGCCTGAACAGGTCTCACTCGTAACCGTTGGTCCTCATTCTCCTATCATTACTGACGCCATTTGCTGTTCATGTTTCACAAGTTGTTTCTACTCTTGCCAGGTGGATGTGAGTGATGCGGCTCTTCTTTCGTTGGTAGAAAATTACTGCAGAGAGGCAGGAGTTAGAGATCTCAAGATGCATATTGACAAGGTCTATCGCAAGGTAAGTTGCTACAAAGTCTCCAACCATTATCTGAGTCCCCAGAATCTAAATAGATTTGACCTTTTTGGCAGGTTGCTCTTAAAATACTTCGTGAAGGAGGATCCGCGGAAACGCCTGCAGTCTCGGTTGATGTTTCTTACACTGAAGATACTAAATCTTTGGATCAAAGAATGAAGTTGGCTGATATTATGAAGATACTCGAATCAGCATCTGGAGATTCAACAGTTGCCAAGGCCAATCAGAGCAGAGTGGTAGCTAAAACGGTTGAAAAGGTTGTGATTGATGTTAAAAACCTTGCGGATTATGTTGGCAAACCAGTGTTCCACGAAGAGAGGATCTATGAGCAGACACCAGTTGGGGTTGTAATGGGTGTTGCTTGGACATCCATGGGCGGCTCAACACTGTACATAGAGACAACCTCTGTAGAAGAGGGAGAAGGCAAAGGTAGTCTTGTTATAACGGGCCAGCTTGGGGATGTGATGAGAGAAAGCGCACAGATAGCTCACACGGTCGCCAGAAGAATCATGCTTGAGAAAGAACCTCAGAATCTCTTCTTTGCCAACTCCAAGCTTCATCTACATGTTCCTGAAGGAGCCACACCGAAAGACGGTCCAAGCGCAGGCTGCACCATGATCACTTCCTTGATATCACTTGCCATGAATAAGCCTGTTAGGAAGGACCTTGCAATGACCGGAGAAGTCACCTTAACCGGTAGAATTCTTCGAATTGGCGGGGTGAGTCACACACATGTACACTACTATGTTTTGGCTTTGTAGCTACACAATTTCTATTAAGTTGATAATGATACAGAAAATCTCTCCCACTCAGGTTAGGGAGAAGACTTTAGCTGCGAGGCGGAGTCATGTCACGGAGATAATATTTCCAGAGGCTAACCATAGAGATTTTGAGGAGCTCACGGAAAACATGAAACAAGGGCTCCATGCTCATTTCGTCAATGAATACGACCAGATTTTCGAGCTAGCCTTTGGGTATGACCATTAGAAGAAGCATCATATACAAGTCTTGGGATCTTCCTCTGTTCTTGTTTTCATTAATATTTCATTGATTCTTAATTCTCTAGGCTGGTCGTCCTGTAACTCGTCTTACCACAATATGAAATGTGACAAAATCCCTGGTTTACATAATATTTACAGGTTTTGTTCCTTTTCGATTATCAGAAAATGAATAAAATCTGAATATTGTTGAGAAAACGAAGAAGTGGATATGGTTTCAACTTTTGTGAGTAATTTTCCTTGTTTAACAAGTGTGGGAACTTGGGGTGATAATGCAACTATGCAAGTAACTTTGCATTTAGCTTTCGATCAAGAAGCTCCAACAATGCATTGAGTGTGTCACCAAAAGTGCTTCTTCCGAGCTAATCAACCGAAACAAAACAATTATTGCAACTACTAATGTACAAATTGTTGAATAATACAAGCCAATCCGAATAGTAACAACCTTACCAATCAACTTGATAAAGAGATATCCCCTTTTTCACCTCTATATCACATCACGTCCGGTTAACATATTTACAAATGGTGATGACGTAATAAATGGAAACGTGATGTAACTAATCTCAAATATGTTAAAAATTTTGGAAAATTGAAATCCCCAATCCTTTGAAAGTTATATGTTGTGCAGTTTGAAGTCAAAACGCAATGTAGAAACACTAATTTTTATAACGTCCAAGAATTATGTTACGGTTAATGTGTTAACTGTTAACACATTTATTTTCGGTACAAGAAACATTTACTTTTAGAGGAGAAATCAACCTCGTTTGCTTCGCTTTTACGGTGGGGTTTTGTGAAATCTTTGAGATGTGAGATTAAAATGAAGAAAAGTAAACTTTGGAAGCATATTGATCAAGGGTCCAATCAAAATTTTCATCTTTAGTTTACATTTTTTCTTTTGGAGTATAGATCTTTGGACGACTACTTTATATCGAAATCCATCCAAACACACAAAATCTGATAATAAGACAAAAGCCCCACGCCATCTTTAGATCAATCAATCCTAACATCTTCATCTTCTTTTTGTAGTTGCAATTCTTAATTCGCGTTGAACGTTAAGCTAGTAGATATTTTAGCAAAGTACGTAACAAGTAAATTTATAAAGAACACAGTGATTAAACATATTGTTTCGAAACCCATATATAGTGTTTTTAATTAGGTTACGATATTCCAAAACTTACTAAGATATATCTTAAAGATTAACAAATGATTTTATAAAAATTGTGAAACACATGACTACTCATAATTTTCTTTTCGCCGATCATACTTGACAATAATTTTTCACATTGCTTAGGGAAATTTAACATATTTTATTCATGACTGAAAATAAATTAACGGAAATTTATATGAGAGAATGAGTCATCAAACCATTTTGAACAGAAGAAGAATGAAAGACATATCTTGTGGTACGGTAGAGAATCAGGAGATGCATGAATCATAACAATGAATCATAATAAAGAACAAAAAAGTAACCTGTAGCATGAAAGAGTTACAATTATTTAGTATTCCATAAATGGAAAGCCACAAAAAGGCAATATGGACCGTACCCTACAAAGATTTCAAGCATACACATGCTCTATGCTTGCCTCATCAATAAATATATATTTCATAATTATATTATATATATGTATGTGTATCATAGACATATATAAGATAAAATCACGTGTGAATTTGAGTGTTATAGAGTGCACAGAATACAGAAAATAAGAGGTTGTGTATATTATAAACTTGTACCAACCCACCCATCAGTGAAGTGAAATGCCTAATAAGCCAAAAGATGTGACAGTCTGACGTTGATGGTGGAGTCTTTCGCTTTCCTTTTCAACTCAGGAGTGGATAAGTCATCAAAAATACGTATACACATTCAGTCTAGTGATCATAAATTTTAGTAGGAACTAGAAACATATATACATGTTAAACGATTATATATAATCCAATATGGGCCAAAATATTTTAAACAGAATCTAAATTTTAGAGACGATGCTGTTATATTCCATTCGGTGCAGTTAACTTTCTAGGCAAAAGACCGAATTGTATATGCATTTAGCGTTTTTGTTGTGAAGTTTGCAAACATTGGAGGTTTGAACATGCGCCTCCAAAGTTTAATTGATTGCTTTGTTTAATGTTTGCTAGCTCTCTTTAAAATTTACAATGCTACTCTATATCTGAACTAATTACGTCGTATCCTTTCAGATTGTCTGACGTCGCCTTAGAGAATATATTTTAAAGGTGATTTTAGATTTTAGAAGCATGCAATCATATGATTATACAATCACATAAATTCAAATATATAATGATTGGATGCTCCGTATAGTGTAAAGTATACAAAAAAATAGTTACAAAAAGTTAGGAAATCTAAGTGATGCACGCGTGGTGAGGGTTCAAAGGCTATTGGTTTAATCTTTAATCATCTATCAAATTAAATTATCATCATTTTTCGTAATAAGAAAATCAATTTTTTAATCGAACCGTTTTTATTTTTCTTTATTATTCACCGTAAATAGATTAAAATTTAAAGTTATCTTTGATGATTGTTGGATTTTTGAATAGGTTAGACTAATAAGAGATTTTCGATACAAACTTTATATAAAAATTTTAAATAGTTTTGAAAGAATAGGTTACCTCTTTTAGTTTTTTTTTTTTTTTTGAAACTAAGTTACCTCTTTTAGTTTTATGTGATATATAGTAATATATATATACCATGTTTCTTACGTTAACAATCAATTTATTAATTGCCTAGAGAAATTTGGTATTTTGATAAGTTTTTACTCACGTCTGTATTTACCAAGTCCTATCTTGTTATGTTGCATGTTTATCATATCAAATTAATTAATAAAATTTGGAAGGAAAAATAATGTTTATCATATCAAATTAATTAATAAAATCCGGAAGGAAAAAAATAAAGAATCTAACGGGGCGAAGTTGATTTCTTATATATGAGTCCTAATTGCACCCGGAATACACAGCGTAACGAAATTATCGTAAATTAAATAATTATAGTTAACAAAAAAACGCGGTATAAATATTCTGTTAGCGAGGCAATATCTGAATAGGATTTGACAAAAGCAACAAAAGCCAAAACAAAACCTGAGAGGTGTGTTGTTGTTGATATTCTTCCATGTATTATAGATCGCGAGAAGAATCTCAAGGTGCCCCTAGCAGATTAGATCAAGAGGTCTCTACTTAGCTCTTTCTTACTCTGTTTCTACTTGGTTCTTGCCGTCTCCTCATATTTTATCATCTGTTATGTTTCGTACTTTGTTCTGTTTTTTGTTTTTTCTTCGTAACGTTTTCAAATATTTTATGTTTTTTACTGATCTGGAGGACAATTAGGGTTTAGGTTTCAAGTTGTTACAAACTGTTTTCTAAGGTTAATGGTTTTAGATCTTATATGTATCCATCCATTCACAACAAAATTGTTTTAGATCTAATAGATCATTCAAAACAATTCGGTCTCTCTCTTAATGCAACTATAAACTCTGTTTTATCAGATATTTTTCTTCATATTTTTGGAGGGAATGGTCTCTCTTTTATGGTTAATTACTCTTTGTTTTTTTTCAGGGTCCGTATCCACCTCTAAACTTGCCTTTAACGTTAACTCCCGAATTCATCAAGGAGATTGAAATAGCCCTTCAACAAGGCAACACATGGCCTCGTCAACAAAATCTTCCTCCTTCCACTCAGAACACAGAGACGTTTAAGCCTCCTCAAACTCCTACAAAACTTGAAAAACAAAAGGCTATTAATTTCCAACTCTCAAAGATCACAATTGGTCAATGGACCCACACGCAGGTCTACCCGGATGATGTTAAGGGGAAATTCTATTTTGCAAAGAAGAAACTTATGTGGGAGATTCTCGACGAGGTACATACAGGAACACAGGTTGCGAGGCTGAAGAGAAAGATCGAGATCCGATGGTCTGATGTCTTGTCTTTTAGAGCAACTTTTCATCCACATGATAGAACAGAAACCCTCGAATTCGAGGTAGTATATACAATATTTTCAAGTTATCATATGTTGTACACACTTTGTTGCAAATCTTGAGCCTAATGATGATGATGTTTCTTTTCAGTTGGGAAAACGTCCAACGTTCTTAATGGAGACTAATCCACAGGCAGGAAAACACACTCAATGGAAAGAGATGAAAGAAGATTTCACCCTACATCAGTCTGCTTCTACATTCAGGTTTCATTCTCTATCTTTGATCCTCCTATTTGGTTTTAGTACCATTGAAATCTATTCATCAAAGCCTCGCATTTGTATAACAGGAGACATACACTTCACTTTTTTCCTGGAGATCTGCAAAAGAACTTGGAGAAACTTCTATCCGGCGATAGCTTCTGGTCAAAACTAGCCAAAGTCAGTTTCCCAACTCTACCACACTCTCCTCTCTTCGATATTGGCTATGGAAACAACAACAACAACGATGATAGCAGCAACTTGCCTCCTCCCTACGGACACTACCATACACTACTTAGCTTCAATAATGATCTTCTTCATCAGTACTATTGTCACGGTACTTAATTTTGAACCTAACGCAAATCATTTTAAATGTTAGCTTGTATTAAAATAACCTATTATTTCAAACGAGAAACACAGGGGAGTTACGTGGAAGTCAAGCATATGCACAGGAGACACAAACTGACGACATGGACGATTTCACACTAGATGAGTTTGGAGCGTATCTACATGGATGCTTAGCTCAAGAAGAAGAGATACACTCGGATGCTAACTTTCAGACCAACAGCATAGGTCATCTTGGTCAACGCTTCAGCAACAACAATGGGTCACTGCCTCCTGATTTGTAGATATAATTCTGTATATCATTAAAGATTTAGCTTCCTCCTTCTCTGCTCCATCTTCCCTATAAATTCTTCCTCGTGGTTTTTTTTTTTTTTTCTTTTAACATCTTTTAGCAACGCGTTAGGGTTCGTAGTAGAGAAACCTCCACCGATGAAAGCAGTGTTGTAATCAAGTGGCATTCCAAATTGGAAGAGCATGCTCTTGGGATCAATAACTGTAAAAAAGGACCAATGAGGAATCTTATCTTTCATCGTCATGTTTACAAATGTATATGCCACTGATAGACTTGAATGCCAGAGCAAAAGAACACAATGCACCGAGAAAATTTAAGAGGCGATTGCATTTTCTAAGCAAAGTTTGAGGACAAAGTGATCCATAGTCCACAAAGTTGACACCTTGATCCTAAGACGACATGTAGGAGTTTGCAAATAGTCTTAATGTCCATGCTCTTTAAAAATAGGTCAATACAAGCACAAAGCGAGAACAGAACTCATGTTATGTTTTGTTGATAATGCAGTAAATTTACCTGTTAAACAATACTGGATGGCATACGCATGGAAATCTGAAGGATTCAATGGCCCAGACCTGAAGAACGATCAACACAATTCGATCTTAGAACATCCAGAAGATGGGAAGGGTTTCTTCAATTCACAGATCGTGTCAGCCCTTGAACGCTTTGATAGCTCTTCTCCATTCTCCTATAGGTATAAGGCCTTGATAACATAAAGTAAAATTTACTAAGCTAGCATCTACGTCCTGGTATCAGTACGAGATACTTGCAAATTGGAGCAAAATGTTCCTCAAAACCTCTGCTTTATGACTTGTTCATAACAAAATCTCTGCTTTATGGACTTTTTTCAGTAACCGAGAGACTGCTTTCACTTCAACTTTTAATATCATTATAAATAAACTAGTAGAGCTGCTAACCCCGCGCACGCGCGGAGTGAAGTTTCGTTGGTTTTATATTTTTTTCTTTTGTATTATATTTATTTTGAATAAAGTTAAAGGAATCCACAATATTTATATATATATTTGTCCTTTGTATTATATTTTAATAATCGGAATATAATTATTATATATATATTCCTCAGAACTTCCAATTAAACATAATAGTTGTGAAAAACAAAGCAAAATATTTAACTGATAAATGAAAACTGTCTATTTATGTTTTTTTAGAAGGGATGGCACTGGACACGCTTGATTCATTTTTTTTTTGTCTTCTGCTCTGGGGTTGTCTTTTGTTTCATTGAGGTTTTTGTGTGAAGTGTGTAATTTATCCGTATAAATAATGTGTGTTTTATGTTCATTATGTTTAAAATGTTTTTATTGTAATTTAATTACTTTTTACCTTCTTTTCCCTTTTTGTATTCATTAGTTACGCTTTATTCATCCGTATATATTAGGAAGATATATACTTACTTTCAGCTGAAAGAAGTCCACGGAAAGCTTCTTTGTTAAGAATCGGGATATAATTACTTTCCGTTGTATTATATTTTAAGAGTCTGGATATAATTATATATATATATATATATATTCCTCAGAACCCAAACATAATAGTTGTAAACATAATAGTGATCAGAACACCCACGCACGGTAAGTGGCTAATTTGTACTTAAATTGGAAGTGTTTTATTCTCCTATCAGCATTAAGCATATAAGTGGCTAATTTGTGTTTGTAATATTTAAAATACATATATTTCTTTTTAAACAATTTTTTATATTAAAACATTATGTTCTTATATATTATCTCACAGGAGTTGTATTTGATTAAATATATGTTTTGAGATATCTATTTCCAAACTACTGGTATATGCGTTTAACTGAAAGAATGTTCATTTGGAATTTTACTTATGTTGTCCATGAGAGGTGGAGAATCGCTGTATCGTTAGTGTTTCTCTTTTTTGGTTTTCAAGTAGCTATTTCTTTGTCTTTTTTCTTCAGGGTGGATTCTGCTCAGTCATCTTCTTTTTTTTGGTCACGTTTATTTGTTTTCCACGATCTGTCTTTTTTTTACTGGATATTTGTTATGTATGGACGATTATTTTGGATGGTTCTTTAGGCGTGTGTGTTTTGTTAGGTTATGTTTCATCATGAGTTGAGTGGGCAGATTACATCGTTATTTCCGTTGTAAAATTCTGTTATTTAATATATTTTTTATAAAACTAAACATTGCTTTGATCGTTCTTATTCTAAACGGGATACATATAATTACGTGAAAGAGAATTGGAGTTCTTCTTTGTAAGTCCGTTTCAATTTTTGTTTTAGTAAAGACACATAATGTGCTTTTTAGCTCGAAAGCCTTGATGTATTGTTTTTTGGTTATTGTAGTATTTAAGTTCTGACTCATTTTTTAATCCATTTTTCGTTAACTGTTTATTAACCCATAAACGCTTTGTTAATTATACTTTGTTCATTGCGCCCATCTGTTTTTTTTTTTTGTTCTTTCTTATATTCATACACATTGTGAACGATCTTATTTCCCTGAGTTTTATTGTTTTTACTTGAAATATTATTTAATCCGAGGCTGACCCCTACAACTATTGAGATATTTAGATTACACAAAGCAGATATCACACTCAGAACTGAAGAAGTTATGATATTAGCACCAGAATGGAGACTGTATACAGGACGATGAAGCAAGCATCAATTTGTGTGCAACTGTATTTGATCGTGGCAAGTGCATGAAAAACGTATTATAGAACATATTTTAATGTCGTAATAATGAATCAAAGTACTTTACCAGTCAACACTGTTGTTTCAAATCCAGTAAAAGAAGAAGAGACTCGAATGTTATAGGAATACCAACAAAAATGTCTTAAAAACATTTATTCGGATTTTGGTTCATGGAACGTAAAAGAAAAGTTATTGAAGTATGAAATTACCTTTGTAACACAATAATACTTGTTTCCAGACTACCATATTCTCCGGCCACTGATATACTCTCGGTCACTACAGAAAAAGGGAAACTGCAGAGAAAATAAATTACCAATGAGAACAGCTTGTAACGTGGGAGCTGTTTATCATGAAGACCAAAGTATCATATTTCCAGAGACCTTTTTTCTCCACTGAACAATCATTGTTCCTGTCTGACTGTCGTCCTCCCAAGTTTTGAAGTTGGGAAGCATAAAATCCCATTTAGGTCGAAATTCAACATCCCAGAAAAAATCCCTGACAATATCTGGAGGTGCATCTTCAGAAATGGTTCGACTGCGATAAACAACAGGACCTGTCTGACAAACAATACAGCCCTTGAGACTAAAACCACAGTTTGATAAAATACTTTTACAAAGTAAAAACCAGTAAGTAAGATCTCACAAAAGTGTTAAACAAAGGAATAAATGCATCAGCCATCTTTTTGCCCAAAAGAAACCAAAGCAAAACAAAGAATGACGATGAATACTATTAGAAATTAAAATTGATCATCCATTGATCCATAGTCATCCGAAAGAAAAATATCTATCTATAATCTAAAAGCAGTCTCTTATGTATGAATAACATATTTCTCTATATTATTCAAATTCTCTATATAATCTAAAAGCAGTCTCTCGTGTATGATTCATATTATTCTCTATCTTCATATTATTCAAATTTCTCTAAAGATATCATTTTCTGACTAACCTGTCTTGCGCCTACTACTCAATGACTTAGGGTCATTCCTTCAGCTAAATGAATGTCCCATAAAGAAGCGGATAGAAAGCAAGAAATGAAATTCAGATTACCTCAGGCTCATGGCGCCAAGCCTGATAACTCATATTTGGAGTAGTCTTGTCCATCATGGATTGCCATTCCATGTTTGCATTTCCAACTTCAAGCAGCTGTAGCAAATGGTCTAGATCATTCTCTGGCACAGTCTCCTGCTCTCTCACAGTCGTGTTATACCTAGGTCTGCAAATCCTTTGGCCATTTTTCTCAGAGTTTAACCAATTTGTAATCAGCAAATGCAAAAAATTATTCCTTTATACAAAATATAAATCATTGATATACCTTCCACAAGCCAAAATGAAAGTAATCGTTACGTTTTTGAACACATAACTACATTTCTATCATTTTCTTAAACTAACTATGATTAACCCAAAATTCCTTTAATCTAATTGGAAACTCGTAAGGTCGAATCTTAACCAAAAAAAAAAAAAAAAAGAGAACCAGAGACAATCTGCAGATCACATAGAGACAAACATATTCAGCATGTTCTGTAATAAACTGACCTGGAAGCTGATCCTGATTCATCACTTTGAAGACTCTCTTCTACAGTAGCCTGCGCCTGCTGCGTAGAAGCTGAACCATTCTTCGATTTGTTGGCTCTCGTGTTAAGCTTTGACCATAGGGTCCGCCAAATCCAGGCGGTGCAGTTCACAGAAACCGAACCTTAGAATGGAACCCTAGATAGATCAATCAGGTCCATCTCGGACGCCAAGACCATCTGATCAATAAACCGATTATCACGGCGAGCCAAATCGGTACTGCGCAGAGTAAGTCGACTAATGTCTCTGTAAAAGAGGGGTTCTTCAGGAAATACATTAGATCATATGAAGTCTCATCTATGGTGGTTCTTAATGGTTTCCTGAGAGACTTTTAAGATCGAAGGAAAATCAGATTTTTCTAAGATCGCCGAGAATTTGAACGACATGAACAAATATTTTTTTTTTTTTTTTTGATTCAGGAGAATCGAAGAAGAAGAAGCAATTTCCTTTATTTTATTTTTTGATTTATGAAGAGTTTGGTGAATAAATTGATTTAACGAAACAGAGGACACGTGTCAGAAAGTAAGATATCTAACGTGGAGGCTTGAGAGGGAAAGAAGTTAGCTCATTATATACTACTATAGATGCTGACATGGCAAAAAGGTGGACTGACGTGTCTCCCTTCAACTATTAGACGATACTGATCAGTGATCACGCTCATTCATCAACGTCTCATTGTTTCAGTCTCTCTTCTACTTGCTTCTTTTTCAAGAATCAAGATTCTCTCATCTGTAAGTTTTGCTTCTTTTCCACTCTCTGGTATACATTTAGGGTTTTAGGTTTCCTCTATACTAGAGAATCGTTCGCTCGCTACCATTTCGTCTCCACTTCTGAACTTGCGTCTACAAAGAAAATGTAAATCTTTGCTCAAGAACAAGAAAATTTTGCTTCCTTTCGTCTCTCAGGAAACACGATGGCCCCTGCTTCTCTGCATTTCCGAATCTCCAAGTTGATCATTGGTGAATGGACTCGCGACTCCGAGTACCCGGATAGTCTTGTTGCAAAATGCTCCTTCGCAAGAAAGAAATTGATTTGGGAGATTCTGGACCGCGAAGTACCTAACACTTATGATCTGAAGAAAAAAATCGAGATTGATTGGGAAGATGTCTTGTCTATTAGAGAAAGTACTGATTCTGATGATGGAAGTAAAATCCTCGATGTTGAGGTAATCCTGCAAAATGTTTTTTACGCATTCTGCCTTTGATCAGCCTAACGATGATGCTTCTTTCTAGTTGAGAAAACCTCCTAGCTTCTACATAGAATCGAATCCAGGGGGATGCACGACTAGGTGGAAAGAGACTGATCAGGATTTTACAATGTCGCAGGCTTCTACATGCAGGTTTGCTTCTTTTTGCTTTTCCGTTTTCGTATGACACAAAAATGATTTCAACCCTAACATGTACACATAATAGGAGGCATAGACTCCATTTTGATCCTGAGGTGTTGCGAGAGAACAAGGAGAAAATTGAATCTGGCGATAGTTTCTGGTTCAAGCTCTTCAAAATCGATTTCCCCACTCTGTCCTCTCTCTACTTTGAAAAATATTGCGAGAACAGCAATAACCACCGTTTGACACCTAATGACCCTGAGGATTCAAAGGTTCATTTGACACATGGTCAAGAGGATCATATTGAGGCCAGAGCAGCAGATGATACGGTAGTAATTGACCTTGGTCTTCCCCAGTCTCAAGGTACTTAACTAGGAACCTATTCGTACCCAAGTCATTTTGTATGCGAGTCTGCATATTAAAAGAAGAATAACCGTTGCTATGATAGGATCTAGAGTGGGAGAAGGAAACTTTAGCATGGAAACACACATCTTTACTAGCGAGGAGGTGGAGTTTTTTGCCAACGCTCATCAGTTTCTTGAGGAGAATAACGAGCAGTATCGCATGGTACAGGGGATTGTCGGGTCACAGAACACTTGTCACATCAAAGCGCATGTCGTGGGTTTGGATGGGAGGCACATTGGAGTCATCGTGGATGATGGGAGGTACAAGGCGGTAATGTTGGATGACGGAACGATCTGGATGATGAGTGGGTAATTACTCTTCAAGCATATGATCGTATTCTTACTATTCTTCTCTTTTTTTCTCCCTAAAGACTCAAAAAATGACTGCATCATCTCATGCTTTTTGTACAAAAAGGAGTTAAATACGATATATGCTAATATTGTGTTCAGCTAAAATGAATAGTACTTATTTTAATTTCTGAACTTGTATAAAACAAAACAGTGGCTCGCAAATACAAAGAATGAGATGGTGCTGTTACATAAACCGATAAAGAAAAAAAAGAGAAGAATAGAAAACGAATTAAAGAAGGGATGAAACGTGATTGGGTCGCATTTTACTTGTTTGGTCTTCATCTAATTAATGGCCGTAGCCAAAGGCTAGCTCGAATACCTGCTCATATTCATGGACGAAATGAACATCAATTCCTTCTTTCAAGTTTTCGGCGAGCTCATCAAAGTCTCTCCGGTTAGCTTCCGGGAATATCATCGTCTTCACTTGACTCTGTCTTGCACCTACTGTCTTCTCTTTCACCTGACAGAGAAAAAGAGAGAGATATTTATATTTTGTGTGCAATGGCTAAAAGTATTGTATTCTAGTGTGTGTGACTTACGGCGCCAATCCCAAGGATTTTACCGCTTGGAATGATTGTCCCGGTCATTGCAAGATTCTTTCTCACAGGTTTCTTCATGGCAAGTGATAAAAAGGATGTGGTCATGGTGCAACCTGCGCTTATGCCGTTACCTGTAGGCAAATCCAGACGAAGCATGGAATTCGCAAAGAAGTTGTTCTCAGGTTGTTTCTGGAGCAGGATTTCTTGGGCAGCCATGTAAGCGACGAAAGCGCTATCTTTCATCTCTTTCCCAACCTGTCCCATTATATAGAGGCCGCGTCTGCCTTTACCTTCCTCGATAATGCTTGCCCGCATGTACGATGCTGAGCCACCTTTGGATGTCCGAGATAGAGCCATAGCAACCCCAATCGGTGTATGCTCATACAAAACTGGTTCCCTGTCAGCTTCTGGCACGAATGTGAAAACGCAGTGATTCCGAACATCCCCAAGCACTGAAGAGACTTGTAAGAATGTTGTTTCCTTGATGACATGATCGTCCTTATCATATGGCTTCTCCTGCAAGTATAACTAGTACATAAGAAAACTTTCCTGATTCCAAATATTCGACTATGTCTTCAAAACAGTAACGCACCTTAAGATATTCAAATTTGACGGTTAGGGGATCTTCGCTCACCTTTACAAAAGCACAAAGAAGCACTTTTGAAAATAGAAATTTCTATAAAGGGTATGAAGAAGGGATGTTTCTAAACTAGTTAGTTTTTACCATCTCGGTTATTCGGATTCGCACGAGACCAGTGACGATAATAGTAACTTGATGACCTGGGATTCTTGAAATTTGAGCAAGTGAGCCAATCTCATGAAGCTGGTTAAGTAACTCTTTCCCTTTCAGAACATTTATGAGCGCCTGATTAGTGTCATCCTTCCAAAGGAAAGCTCCTATGTATCGAGTCTTCAATAATTCTGCGAGTAATTGAGGATCCTACAAGCACACAAGATTTATCAGAAGAAAAGAAAACCCCTTGGACCTAAACAATACATCATCGTCATCTTATCATGTCTTGACTGTTGGATAGATAAAACATACTTGAACATAGGTTGGAAAGTAAAATCCAGGACAAAGAGGCTTTTCCTTTAACGGCAAAGCTCTGACCTGCAATAAACTCACCGGTAATAACTTAGCAGTCTCAAAGATTAGTGGGAAGTTTCCGTTCAATATGAGTATCCCGATTTCCTTCTCACACAAGTAAAGTTGACTAACCGTTAAGGGAAGTGATCGGACTCGGCTCTGCTACTAAACCCTTTTCTCCCTTGTAATATATCCAATCTTCTTTTTATATATACTTGTTAGTTGTTTCACTAAACTGATATCCGGTTTTTTTTAGATATCTGGATCCGGATATCCGGAATATCTGCCAATATGCTGATCTTGACCCGTAAAATTTTATTAATAAAATAAAAATATAATGTTTTTAAAAAGATCCGGATATCCGATCACGGATGATATTTCCAGCCCTAAATTACATGGTACTAAAAAAATCCAAAATAAATCAAAATCTAAAGTAAAAATCAGAATAAGATATGTTGTCTTGCTTTGCTTTCCTTTTCTGATTAGTAATTATATATATATAGAATAACGATCAGTTAGGGTGGGTGGGAGATTTGATATTCGAACCATTCATCTCAGGCAGAAAGAGTTAACCGTAATGCTTTTGTCAAAGCATCTAAAGAGATGTAAAAAGAAACAAATTTTTCTTCTAATGCACAATGAAACGAATCGTTATGCGATGATAGATTACAAAGTCTCAAACTTTGAATCAAAAATCAAAAATCAAAAACATTACAATATAAAGACTAATAAAAGATCTAATGATCCTCATGATTTTTTCGAAGATCCAAAACCCCCAAATCCCATCATCTCTGCAACCTCAGGATCCATCTCAGGCTCCTCGTCCATCAGCTTCCCTTTCTGAATCCAAAATTTTGAAAACCCACAAGTCAGATTTCTAAAAGCCAATCATAAATTCATTGTAACCAATCAAAGAAGAAACACAAGAAAAAGGAGGGAGCTCAAGAAGACATCTATATATGGAAACTTGCCTTCTTCTCTTTCTTTTTCTCCCGCCGCTGCCGTTTTAGTTCTTCCTCTTCTTCTTGCTGTTTCCGGATCCGTTCGTCCAGGTCTGTCCCAGATCATGATCACATTCAGTGATCCGAAATCTACTGTGCAAACTACGTAACAAAGAGATGTGTCCTCTCATAGGTCTTACCTTGTTCTGTGAAAGTTCCTGGCGTCTTCCGCTTCTTTAACACCTCGAACCGCTCCTGGACCTAATGCATTCAAACCAGAAGCACTTTTGTCTCAGATTCAGTCATATGCAAAACCCCACGAAAACATTTAAGTGTATATATAATGCCTGGGAGAAAAACAATTTACTTGTTCAAGAGACGACCTCTCCACCCGCATAGACATTCCCAACGCCCTTTGATCTGTGGGAAACAGAAACAAAACCGCATGCTTCATTACAAATTGCAAACAAACTGAATATCCCATCCAACAACTTAGTTGGCCTCACAATGAATCTGACTTGTTTTGTTTGACATGTTAGAAATAGAAAAGAACAGATCAAAGAGTCAATACGTACGTTTTTTCCCATTTATGTGATCCAAGTAGTTTGCTGAATCTTTAACAACACAGTCACAAACGCGACAGAAATAACCGGCCTGTGGGAAGACAAGGATCATAAGCAGATACCCATAAGTGTTTGCTTAAGGTCATATAAATGCGAGTAAAGCTAGAAACAGCCGTTACCTGCTGACTTAGAGGCGCTACCGGTGTAACAACCTGGTGATATGAACAAGGGCATTAGATTCAAAAGTTGAGAAATTTCCATATCAGAAGAATACAAGAACTAAATTGATAACCAAACCAACTAATTTTGATTCAGCTACTCGTGCAATAACCAGTTCAAACATGAGTGCCGTCCAGTAACAAGATAGTAGGTACTGAGCTGAGCTACCAAACTATTGAAAAGCCCAATAACAGCAGCTACTCTCAAGAAGGTTTGATAATTTTAACACACTTCAGATCAAAGCCAAATGTGCAAGCTTTAAAGTGGACTCGTCACTTTCAAGATTCTCTCGTCTTACGGATAAACAAAAGCCAAAGCTTGCACATTTGTATTCAATTCAAATGGTCCGAATACCAGAGAAAGGGTTAAAAGAGATAAAAGGTCACCTGTGTCTTGCCCAGACGAGATTCTAGGTCTACATGATAATCTCTATGCTTCAAAGGGGCTCTTTGCACAGGAGGGCCTTTGGCTGCGACAAAAAAAAACAGAAAGCAAACCCTAATTAATGAGATGGAGATTTCACAAACATAGACTGAATCAGAGAAGCAACCGTACGCCGAGATTTAGCCCGATCCGCCTCCTGCATCCAGAAGAAAATCCGTTTTTAAACAAAAAAGGAACATACCAGAGATTGAAAAAGAGGGAATTTGGAGAAACCAACCTTCTTTTCGCGTTCACGTGCACGCTCCCGAAACTCTTCCACATCGAACTTCTTTCTGAACGTATTATCAACCCCGGAAGGCTACAAAAATCGAACCAAAACACACAAAGCAAACTCAGAATCGTATCGTTACCCTTAAACCCTAAGTACCCAGAGAGAACCAGAGGATCAAGCGTATCCTTACGGTGTTGGTAGAAGCCATTGGAGAGAGAATACAAAGGTTAAAGGGTTCCGGAATCAGACCAAACACACTGATGATGGATGATTCGAATTTTCAGTCTTCGATGAAATAATAGAGTCGTCCGGACAAAGACGGCTATATGTTCTACGATAATTTGTTCAATCGCTGATTAATAACCAATGAGGGCGTTTGGTCTAGTGGTATGATTCTCGCTTCGGGTGCGAGAGGTCCCGAGTTCGATTCTCGGAACGCCCCATTTGTATTTAATTTTTCGTCACATTTTTATTTTTCTAAGAAACGCCTTGCCGTTTTTGCACTATGCCCTAGAACGAAGGATATATAATTGCTTTTACTATTTGCCATCAGAGAGATGCTCAGAGAATGGTATTCTTTCATTCTAATCATGTTTTACGTATAAAAACAATTCATTGTGTGCAAATTGGAGAACCCAGAAGAAGCTTTCTTCTACAAAACCACCACGTCTTTAGAAAAGATCATTAACTAAGTCATCAACTAATTCAGACACAATCTCTTCTTCAATCTCAATTCCTTCTTCGTAAGTCTCTCTCTTGTAATCAAGCCATCTCCCTTCAAAACTACTCATGTCATTGTCAACGAGCTCATCCATCATCATCTCTCTCATCTTCTTCAATCCCTCAATCTCTTTCTTCACTTGTTCAGCTAAAAGCTCTTTCCTTTCAAACAAAATCCCTTCTTTCCCCAACAATCCTCTGCAGCTTCCCATCAACATCTTCTCGCATTTGAGTGTTAAGCACTGATTCACAAATTCAAACAGCGTTTTTCTCTCCATCTTTCCCCGTGCATCTCTCTTCCCTTCAAGTTCATCGAAAAGGCTCCGAGGTAATATATCAGTAGCCATCCCCAAGGAGATTTCTTTAACCATCAGTTGGCCAGATGCTATGATCTCGGTTATGTACCCGAGCTCCCAGTCATGGCCTTCGTCGGCTTCTGCTAAAGCGACGGACTCTGAGAGTTCTGTTTCTTCTATCTCATGGTGAGGTTCATTGCGTGAATTTGAGAAACTCTTGCCGCAGGAGATTTGGAGATCCTCCGCTTCTGTTTCAATGTTGAAGCTGTTACCTTCCTGCTCTTCTGCCTGAGTTATACAATATACCAAAGTTCAAAAGATCAGTAACTTGGAAAATCTGACGGTAATACAAAGATAACAAGTAATAGAAACCAGTGGTAAACTATTAAGAGCAGGGCTACCTTTGTGCAAAGAGAGGCATAAAAGCTATGTGACTAACCTGGAATTTTCGGTTGTTGTAGAATGAAGTACAGTCAGAAACAGATTCACCGTCTGATGAGACTTTATCCAGGTCATCTGACGGCAATGAGATCGTCCCATTCACCCAATCCTTTGAAATGGACCCCGAAGACTCTTCTTCTTGGGTAAGGCTACTACAAGATGACTCGATCTTAGAGGTTAGTTCCCTGAGCTTTTGTTCCAACAGAATATTAAGAGAATCACCGTTGATCGCACTGAAACCAAGTGCAGGTTCTCTATCTTGATCGGTCTTTTTAGTGGAGGATATACCCTTGATAGGGGATGAGAAAGTGAACGAAATCACATCCATGTCCTTTTTTCGATCATCTCCCCCTGTGTTCAACTCGCCATCAACGGTGATGTTACATTTTATCAACTTATCACCCCTTTTGATTCGTTTATCACTGATCATTCCAGGTTCTTGCACCCCATTTGCCGGTTTTTCGTTGCGGGGAATATTCTTTTTGCGGGACGAAGATAAAGTAGTGTTTTTTTCCGCCGGTGTTGCCGTATATCCAGGCCTCTTAGATGTCGTTCCGCTTTCCACCAAAACTTTGTTCAAAACTTTGTTCACAACTTTGTTCATCACTTTGCTGCCTTTCTGGTTTTGTTTCTGGTTATTTTGCTTAACCACAGTTTTCGCAGTGCTAGCAGAAGATTCTTTGAGGCCCAATTTTACTGTGCGGTTCTTAGTTTCCATCTTCTCCTTTTGGCCTCTGTTGCCACTTGAGGGTGTTGAGCTGTCTTGCTTGGGAATAGTATTGGCCTTTGTGTGTGCAGATACTGAAGGCGGCTTCACTTTACCCTTCAACCCATCAAAACTGGTTTTACCCAATAACTTATTTGTCTCCTGTGTCTTGACCGATGATGTAGTTTTCTTATCGTCGTGTTTTCCTCTTAAATACTTATTGTTGCGGGTAACGTTAGAGATTTGGGGACTTGGTCTTTTCTGCGAAGCTTCTAGTTTCTCTCTCAAATCTCTGATCCTCATAGGAAGTGATGAAGAAGAATCAGATGATGAAACCCGTGCTTTAGCAGTTATCCGAGGACTTGGCTCAATCATTCTAGAAGCTGTTTCCATTACATAAACAGGGTTCCTGGACTGAACAAACCCAGGACTCCGGATGGGTGACAAGAGCTTATTGTGAGTGACAGAGATCGGTTTAGCCGACTTTGGAGGCAACGTTTCGGTTTGAAAGCGGTTAATAGGCCGGTTACACTCGTTATTCGTTCTTGAATCCAGATGATCCCAAGAAATACCATCATAGTGACTGCGGAGATTTACATAACCCAAATTCTCATATGCATCCCATGTGCTTGCCTTGCGTGAGGATCTGAGGTCGAAATGAGGATTAGACCGAGGTTCCAGGGAATTTGGCACAGGAAGAGACTCTAAACCCATGAGCCTCGCGACCACACTCGGGGCTCTGGACCCTTGTCCATCATCACTAGTAACAGTGGATGTAGAACAACTCGAGTCACTTCTCGGATTGTAAGTCAAACTCTTTCCAGTCTCCTCAAGCTCAATCTGTTAAAAAAAAAAAAAATATTAGATCAAAGCCTATTGCTTCCTGTATTCACCACATTCAAAAGAACAATGAAAAAAGTGCTATTGAGAAGCCTTACAGAGGGCCATGCATTTGAGGGGTTTTGAGTACTTTGTTTTTCTTGCTTTGAGGCTTCTGACACAAACAAACAAGACAAGACTTTGAGTCTACTGAACAAGAGGCCAAAGCAAATAAAAAAAAAAGTGAACTTCTTCGAATCAAGAAGTGCATTATCTTCATCCACACTTATTGACACAGGACTATGCATCAACAATCCAAAACAAGCGAACCAAATAATTACAATGAGAAATCAACCAAGGGCTTCAGGAAAAGAACCATTTTAAACTTAAACCAAACATTTGGTAAGAACTGATAAGAGTATTTTGTTTGTTTTGCAGACATTACCGGAGATTTCCGAGGTGGTGCTAGAGGAAAGGAGCTTCTTCCGGGATTTACCAGACCAATCAAACAGATTCAGAAACCCTCCTCTCGATCGTTTTCTCTCAACAGCCTCCGTTTCTATCATCTACACACCACAGCAATTGAATTACTACTAGGGAATGCATCATTATTGTACATGATATGGGAACTATTTCAGATGAAACTTCTGTTTAGTTTTTCAATCATGAGGACAAAAAGGACCAAAC